>QLNU02003225.1:6318746-6353092 GCA_006491805.2 Dysdera silvatica | reverse complement strand
TGTAACATAACTAAGTACGATACTTCGTTTTTCGTTTCTAAGCGAGCGGACGCATGATTTCTTGACTGCTCAAGGCCAGGGCCAGCTGCCATTTGTAATTTACAAAGACATCGACTTCGAGATTCGTTTCACGCCGACCTTGCATCTTTTTGCATCGGAATTTATTGCTTTCATCAGTGACTATTTTTGGCATTAAATTAATTTTTGGATTGTCCATTATACAGGACAATCATTATTTATTCTAAATTTCTGCATTTTTCCTAGACCTTAGCCTCGTTTGCTAATTGCTGTCGTTGAGCATCAATCGCATCTGCAATTGATGCTCAATTTGCAGATGCAGCAAATTGAGCATCAACAATAAACTTCTAATCTACAAAACGTTTACACGCCCCATAATGACGTACGCATGCTCCTCATTGGGAAATACCTAAAACCGAAAAACTTGCCGTTATAGAGAGAAAGCACATAAGACATGCCACTAACTCCTCCTAGTTTGTCACCAACGACCAAAATTATTTCGACAACCAAATTACTCCTCTAAAACCTTATATTCAAGGATTAAAAGAAAAAGCATTTAAAAGAATTGATTCTCATTCTAACCCCACTCTTATATCGGACATCTTCCTCACTGCAAAATTCTTGTTGCTCAGACCTTGAGAATACTCCCCCCAAGGGCCTGGCAGATCAAACAAAATTCTACGAAATTCCCAAACCCCCTCATAGGCAACAGATTTCGAAGGCCTCTCATTGGCCAAATTTGAAAGAATATTTAAAGGGGCGAAACCAAAACCGACAAGTCCCCAGCCATCCAGTAGAAAGCTGCTTGGAAAAGCAAGTACAGCCAATAAACAAGTCTGTGGACAATGAAACAATACAGAGTTTCACCAGGAGATTCCATAACAAACAGTTATTTTGACACTGGCGTAAGGTTTAAAAACACGACGTTTCGGGAGCCAACTGCTCCCTTTGTCAAGTGAAGACAGAATTTATGCCTTCACTTGACAAAGGGAGCAGTTGGCTCCCGAAACGTCGTGTTTTTAAACCCCTTATGCCAGTGTCAAATAATTGTTTTGTTACAAATATGGAAGTTGCAGACTTACCAGTTTTACTCTCCAGAACCGTCAGTAAGCCAGTTCTGCGTTGTTTCATTGGCTGTTGCGCTTTCTTCGGGACTTCCTCCGTGGGGCTGACTGGCATTGCATATGGCTGTGGATGCGTCCACACAGGGTATCTGGAAAAAACAAAACTTAAATTGCAATCGAAGCGAGATATTGCTCAAATCAAAATTCCATTCCAAAGTTCAGTAATACGGTATTTTTAATTTTGCTAACGAAACTGGGAATGTTACTAGTGTACGAATGTGTATAGCACCCCTAATCAAGTAAGCTATCAAGAGCAGTTGAGAAACAAACTCTTTCAATTTTGAAACCGTGACTCATGGTTGTTTTCGGCAACATATAAGAACGGCCACGGTCATACCAAGGTGGGATCTAAAATTTCCCGAGAAATCTGAATCTTTGCAGCCCATGAACCCGAACCCTGGACTATGGTAGAAAGAACAAATAACAAATATTCTACAGCACCATCTAATTCTCAAGTGTGTATATGACTTGTTCCTCTGATTTATGGATCTTCCCACGGTTAAGGAAACTTCCCTGTGATTATTAACATCTTACCCCGTTGTCATAAAACTACGTTTGATGTATTTGTGTGACTTGCAATGAAAATTGGTTCATGGAGGAGTTGTTATAAAACAGTTACCCAGCAATAGTTGAAGCAACGAGCTGTTGTTCTTCTTGTTCACTACTTTCATCTTCGTGTAAAGCCAGAGCTTGCAGTCCTTGAGGCAGGGTCGTGTTCACTGGTGACATCTGCGACAATAAAATTAATACATACTTTAACGTGCAATCACAAAATCGATTAGTACAGCACAAAAAAAAAAAAGCTACGTATACTGGCACATTGAAAACACGTCAATAGCAGCACAAATCAGTGACACACAACATCACACGTCAATGCAAAGCAGCATCGCAAGTCAACACAAAGCAGCATCACATGTCAATACAAAGCAGCATCACAAGTCAATACAAAGCAGCATCACAAGTCAATACAAAGCAGCATCACAAGTCAATACAAAGCAGCATCACAAGTCAATGGTACTGCACGGTATTAATGGTAATTTTGGTACTATAAACAGTCGCATTGTCATGTTATTCAGCTATATATAGTGAATACAACTAACACATAAAAAAAATTCATTAAGAGTAATTCTGAATTGGTGTATGCAGCCACGGTACTTGGACACATAACACATGATCAGAGCATATAATTTGAATTATTCAAGGGCGGGAAAAACCATGACTGATTCGATCAGACTGACTTGTGTCTTGCACTAATCACAGAGCCACTCTATTATATATCACACAAGGTTACTAACCACAAACCTAGTCTGATTGGCTCAAAGGCCATGGATTAACCTACTGAAATATAGGTTAGCGCCTAGAATTGGAAGCATTTTCCAAGTACTGACATTAATTCCAATTACATTAACGTGTAATTTGGCTACAGGGTAACTTATTCCTGAAATAAAATTGTTTTAAAATTTGTTGACAATTTGGCTGCATTTCAGACCTTTATATGAACTACCTATCACGACATATTGCAAACTCTAAGCACAAAATTCAAATCAAAGCGAGAAAAAAAATTTTTTACTTACGGTACAGACTCTTTCTTTACTTGGTGACTGTCCATGTTGTCCTGGTACAACTTTACGCTGATAGTAAGAGTAAGCTCCCCCATCTGATGCTCTTCGACTAAGACCTCCAACTGTGGAAAGAAAAAAAAAGTGGCAATTGGCATTTATTATTTCATGGAAAAAAAAAGTTTTCATGGCATAATAGAACTCCCGTTAACATACGTGCACTCTGTTTTCATTGACTGCATTTCATGCTGCAAGAAAAGTAAAGGTCACAGTGTAAGGAGAACAAAGATTCTTGATACAAAGACATTGGCTGCACCGTTTCTTTTAAAAAATCCAGTTAAGAATTTAAGAATAAGCTTCAATTCGATCCTAATATATTTTTCTTCTATTTAATTGTGAGTGCATTTGATTTTAAAAATTTATCAATGAATTTCAAGATTTTACTTTATTAGTCGCATTGTTAAAGAACAGGTAGATTTGCTTCCACAATACAGCTAATGTAGGGGGCAGGGAGGACGTCAACTCAGATAGGTTCGCTGGTTCTATTTTTATGGTGCAAGGACAAGGGTCATTGCACACCAGACAATTGTTTGTGGTTTTATGGCTTAAGGTCTACAATAATGATGCTGCACCGGGACCTACTGTTTTCCAGAGGAATCCGAATCTCTTAAGGCCTAGAGAACCAAACCCCAGACTACAGTGAGCAGTGTGATATTTATGAGATCTATGAGTAAGCATTCTTTGCACTATTGGGAGTCGAACCCGGGTTAACGGCGCACTAGGCGAACGTGTTACCACACTGTGCCACCATAGGGCCCCGCACCAGACAAGGTGAAACCATACATACAGTTTTAACTGAGATAGGACAAGTAAGTTTAAGATTACCACCAAACCACATTATGCATACAGAAGGACTTTCCAAATTTCCTTAATCCTGAATTAATCTGACGAGTACTTGATAGCAATCCCAGTGATTTACTTGAAATTTACAAACTGAATTCAGGCCAACGTCTAAAGCACAGCCCTTTAGACTTTTCATTCGCAAATTTGCCAATGCAAAGTTATTAGCATCTAAAGTTGGTATGAATCCAATATTTTTCTGTTGTTAGCAATTCAAGCAACATCTGGAAAACTTCATAGACAAAACAAACATTTATGTCGACACTGACGTAAGGTTTCAGGAACCAACTGCTCCCTTTGTCAAGTGAAGGCAGAATGAAGAGTTCGTGAAAGTCCTAAGCTTATATACCCGCATGTTGGGAATCCCCATCTGACGTCATCTGGTGTCAGATAACTCCGGCTGGGGAAATCCCACGCACCCGACGATGTCAGATGAACACCCCCAACTCGAGGTTTTGCAAAAATCCTGTAAGGTTCTGGTAGAGGTTTTGCGATGTTTATTGCACGACTCCTCAAACCGTAGGTTTCCCATGATTCCAGAAAAAGTCTACTCCCCAGATTCGTCACATTCTGATGTAATATTTTCATCGAATGCCAATCTGGTTCGTGACCCTCCCTGAAGACATGTTCAGCCAACTGGCTTGAATCGTCTCCCCTAGCTACCGCACGCATATGCTCCTTCCCTCGTAGACGTATCGATCTTCCCGTCTGTCCAACATACACCTTGTCACAGTCTCCACACGGTATTTGGTAAATAGCACCAGATTTTTCCTTTATAGCTAAAGGTGTGTATATGCAATTATCCGTGCTAACGATTCTTTAACCGCTAACAATAGAAAACAGCAGTTTTACATCAACTTAAAATATTAATAACTAAAAAAAAAAAGTAAAAAAAGGGCTTCTTAGGATAAAAAAGTTGAGAATCACTAGCTTAAAGAACTACACTCCATCTTGAGGCGGACAGAAAACACAGTACATGCTGTACTGCACATGAAGGTACAAAATGTGTCCTGCATAAAATACAATACATGTTTTATGATAATGTGCTATATAAAATACAGCACATGCTCTACAATTATAACTGAACTTGGGCTAACGAATGTTGATGAACGAACATGCATGTTTCTCTCAAGTCACTGCAGGTTCAATTAAAAATACATTCATATACGAGAAAGCAACGTTCTCGAGGATAAGTCCATTTACACATATATTCCCGATAGATTTATAATGGCATAAAAGAACTTTGCACATATAAACACATATCTGAAACCATGTGGTATCATACAAAAGTAAGACGCACCTGTACCCATAGCTTGTGGTGGTTTCAGCAAGTGTTGGTCTTTGACTGAGAACACTTGAGGAGGTTGATTTTGGACTAAGGGCAGATTTTGGGGAAGATTAGTGTGAGGCAAAGCACTCAGACGCAATGCTGTGGCAGGGTGCAACGTTGGTCCATACTGAGGAAATAAGTCGGGGGCAACAACAGCACCCGTATCAGGAGCATCGGCATTATCTGGTCCAACAGTGTGTCTTCGCACTACATGATACTGGGACTGGGCTGTTCCCACTTGACGTTCCTCTTCATCGGATTCTAATTCAACGTCACCAAACTACAAATAAATGGTTTATTTTAAAAAAATATGACAAATATTCTCAACGAACGGATGTCTCTATAATTTACTATAAGCAATTAGCTTGCAGCCTCCTATATAATGAAAATTGCTTGACATGGTACAGCCACGACCCAAAGCAGAATGTGTTAAAGAGTGTGACACACGTCGCAGAACGTTGCTTCACTGCAGAACAATCGCGGGGCAATTTTTTTTTTTTTTTTTTTTTTTTTGGTCTTAAAAATAAAAAAAAAAAAAAATCGGTTCAACAAATGTTTTCTGCTTTTCTATTAAAAACGTAATTTGCGTTTTTATAGAATTTAAAAACATATATATATATATATGCACCACTTACAGAAGATTTTTGATCAACTGAAGGCTTGTTACAGAACATTACAAAACATTCTGCTTTAGGGCAGCCATGGCCAGTAAATGTTGACACTGCGATATCAGGAACTATGGATACTTGTTTCAGACTGAGTAAAGGGTAGGTCAATGTGTCCATAAATTAGCCATTTCCATTATTCTAAGTGCTGAATAACATCTAATAAGTTTTGTTTGCACATATACACACACACACATAACACACAGAACCTTTCAGAGAAAATGTGAGGCCCAGGGCAACTAGTATTTTAGAATTTTGAAAGCCCTTCAAAATTGACATACATATATGTCTAACATATGTCAAGACCAAGCTGAGGCCCACCCCTAATATTGCAGCAGCCTCTCTCTTGCACCCACCCCATAGGCCCTGCACACACATCCCATTTGAGATCACAATTTTCCACGCTTAACGTGATATGGTAAACAAGATCCATTTAACATGACATGATAAACGTGACCCATTTAACAGTTTGTATTATCTCCCAATAACAGACCTACAGTCCGACGAATAAAACCCTTGTTTGTTTGTGGTTTTACGGCTCAAGGTCTACAGTGGTCATGCTGTGCAGCGACCAACTGTTTTCCGAGGAATCCAAACCTCTGGACCTACAATTTTCCGAGGAATACGAACCTCTCGGACCTGCAGTTTTCAGAGGAATCCAAACCTCTGGACCTACAGTTTTCCAAGGAATCCGAACCTCTTAAGGCCTAGGGAACCAAACCCCGGACTACAGTGAGCATGTGATCTTTACGAGATCTCTGAGTAAACGTTGGGAGTCAAACCCAAGTTAACGGCACACTAGGCGAACACGTTACCACACTGCATCACCGCGGGACCGACTCAAATCCTAGACTGCACTGGGTAAATAAGAAGAATGGCAAAATTGGAAGGTATGGGCATGTTATCTCTGCACCAGAATAGGGTTATGTTAATTCTGATCATATATCATCTTATCAAGGGACTTACAATAAAAGTATTCCTATGTGTATATATATACACCTGCAGATCAACAATTCATATTTTTCTCACCTTATACAATATGTATTCACATGACTGTGTAATTAGCATTTTGTTCACAAATCCTAGACATACTTTATTAGCCAATTGCATACTTGGGATTTTTTATTAGCATCTCACATAATTAGCGTTTTTGTTAGCACATTGCATAATTAGCATTTTAATTAGCACATCGCATGATTAGCATTTTATTAGCACACTGCATAATTAGCATTTTATTAGCACATTTCATAATCATTTTATTAGCAAATTTCATTAGCACTGAAATAATTTAATCATTTTATTTTAGCATTTAGACTCAAACAATGTAAAGTGTATGACAAACTATTTAACAAAAATTTACATTTTTGATTTCATCCCATACAGAACTAGAAAAAAAATAGTTCAATTTATAAAAAGGGAAGCATGTATACAAAGACATGCACACATCACCTTAGTACACTAACATCTGAAAGAAATTATACGCAATTTTAAAAATAGCTGTACTATATATGATTTTAAACAGCCCTGACACAAGTTTTTAAATATTCCAGGTAATTACCTTTTCGAGGTTCTCGGTAACCAACTGAACAATTGGGATTGGGCTGAACATGGGTTTAGGGGTTGCCGAATCTGCTTCGCCTGAAACCTCAGCTGGCGGAGACTTCTCCACTAAACATATAATTTGCTAATTAGTCACAAATTCTAACTATTAATTTATGCATTAAATAATTAACATTTGCCATTATAACACACAAACACTCATGTTACGAAATAACCTTTGTTATTTTTCCTCTCTAAACCATACCTTAAATTGTAAATAACGTAACTAATTATTTTAAGCTTTGCATAAAAGGAGTTTATGCTGTCCAATGCTGAGGAGCTGGTCTCCAGATGTTGCTACACTATTTCAACCTGGGACAGTTGATTAAAATAGGATATGGATAGCAAAACGAGGACCTTTGTTTATCGATTTTGCACAAGATCTGCCATTGCATTTGGCAAACAAACGCCAAAAAACAGGTTATCCTTCGTGTAACCTATCCAACTCCCCCACAGAAAAATCGATCTACTTTCCTTGACAGTTTCATTGGAGTTCACCTCCTCAGCATTGAACTGCAGTATAGACACCAGAACAATGTAATATTGACATAAAACTCCAACATTCAAGAGTCGGAAGAATACTCCATCGTTCAAAAGTGCGCCCCAACCTTCAAGCACAGGAGGAATGCTCCAACATTCAAAAGACAGAGAAATGCTCCAACATTCAAAAGACAGAGAAATGCTCCAATGCTCAAATGTCAAAGGGATGTCCAAACGTTTGGATAATCCGGAGTAAGCTACCTTCTGCTTCAGTAACTTCCATTCTGAAAGCGCTGTATCATTGATTTTATATTATATTTGCTCGCTAATAGGTTCCAAGTATGTATTTGTATAGCAGAAACTTCTTTTTCTGTCTACACCAATGTACAGAACTGCGATACTCAGACATGTGGTTTCAAGTGTCAAATCTACGGCAATTTAAAACATACTCACCCTCATTAATGCCTTGATTTTGGTAATTCTTGAAACAAAATTTAAAAAAGTACAAAATGGGAATTGTCTATTTCTTTTTCCAAAGATCTTAACACTGAAGCTGCGTCGAACAACTGTGCAACAGGGATATGACTGATGTTTTCGTATAACATTTGTGAACCATAATACCTTGAAATTACTTACCAAATCCAATTTGTCAAGTTGGTGAAGATGATAATACACACCTGTCCAACCAGAAATTTACTTAAAAACGTGCAAATGTTGCACAGTCGAATGTTAAAAGAATTTTAAAAAATATCTTCAAAGCACACATAACTACTGAAACTGAATTGCATGATAATTCTCATGATGGAAACAATTTTAAGTTGATTTCGAAGATAAACAGATCAGTAAAATGACGTAATGGTATACTCTTGTTTGTACCATCTCATGTACGAAGAATTCATATGAAGCAAGTAACTCACCTACGCCTGTGGTAATGCTAGCCTTGCGTTGTGGCTGTGAGGCCAGCGGTAAGTTCTGGGGTAGTAAGGATACTCGTTGGTGGTGTTTAATCTTTTCCAGTAACAAAGAATACATGGCACTGTATTGGTCAAATTTATTTTCTTTCACAGACTGAAAAAAAAAAATGTAACATTTTTTTTAATGTTAAAGACATTTTAACTGTGATCATCACAAAAGTTTTTCACATTTTCCCATCAAATGGATGGCGTTATGAGGACCTCCAAAATATCGCCAATTTGGAGAGGTTTGGCAAGAAAATAAAAGTACCGTTTTTAATGTACAATGATTTATTGTTACTTTAATTAAACATTTATTTTTTTTTTAAATTAGTTAAATTAGAAAATACATTAAATTTAAAACTAATGATAAATTGATTCAAGTTTACTTATTTCATGAACTTACAAAGCAAACAATCATTTCATGGAAAAAAAATCTGTCTCCTCCATGGAGTAGTATAGAACATTACATTATGTAACAAGGCATATCCCTCCATGGAGGAAAACGATGTCTTTCCATGGAATAGCTCAATGGAAAATTTATGAAGCAATATCATGTACTTATATATATGTTTGTGTTATATGGCGAAAAGGCATGAGGTCATGCTGTACTAGGGTCTAATTTTCCCCCAAGATTCAGAGATAATCAGAGATTCAAGATAATCAGAGACTCTCCAACATAAACAAAAAAAAACAAACCTGGCAACAGATCTCTAGAGAAAAATTTAAAATGTTAGCTATGCCACTACAGTGCAACTAAGACTATTCATATAACACCCAAGTGTGTTCATATATCACACCAAGTATTAGCACTATGATATAACAAAATTAGATTATATAACAACTTCATGTTTAAAGGTACAAAAAAGATTCTGTACCATTACCAAAATGTCAGCACATGTTTTATATACTAACACAACATAGAATCAAGAACAGTAGTTCTTGATCTCTTCAAAGTCGCAAAACATTTTTAAAACATAAAATGTCAGGTAACTTTAAAACCCATAAGTTTTTCATAAGACATATAGCCAGACGTCAATAAAGAGGGTATATTCAAAAATACCATAGCAAACCAGCTCAGCCCTCAACATGCAGTATGTGTAGTTTTCAAGGTGTAAAGCAATAATCTGAAATGTTATTACGGACAACTGTTTCCTCTGTCTCGTTAGAACATTCATCTCAGAAGATATATGACTAATTTGTAGAACATCGGCCAAGACTCGCCGAGTTTGAGAACATTTTTCACGGTGAAGCATTTCAATTGTTATATTTCACAAATGATGAATTCCACTCTCATAGTGAAGTGAAAGCAGAAATATATATTAAATCATTCGTTTTAAAGAAACTCTTCATACTTTTATTATTACATAACGTACTTTTACAATATCGTCTCTGTTGAATGGCATTTGCATCATGTAGTCAATGACGACATCACACAGTGGCTCATTTTCATCTGGGGTTTGACACCCAGCTCCATTGAGACTGTACAGCTGAAGTATTCTGTCAAATTCATCATCGGATTCGTGCGTGATCCACTTATGTTTGATAATCTGATCAACGGAAAGCCTCTTAGATGGGTCAACGATCAACATGTGTCGAATCAGATGCTCGCATTCTGGAAATTCAGACGAGCCATGTTTTACAATTGGCACACATTTATTTTTTAATTTTTGTATTTAAAACATTTAAAATCACTGTGGTTAAAATATTTAAAATCATCATATTTAAAACATTTAAAATTGTTGTATTTCAATCATTTAAAATAATTGTATTGTAAAATGTAAACATTTAAAATTAATTGCAATTGAATTAACCAAGTTAACTTCAGCTACAATCATGAAAGCCACTAAATTAACTGCGATCACAACTGTTGAATTACGGAGTTAATTGTGGCGCTGAACCACCTATGGTCGTAACTGTTGAGTCACCCATTAAGTATGATTGTAAGAATTGAGCGACTGATCATACTGATCACACTATGATCGTATTTATTAAGCTATCAAGTTAAACAGCGTTTATGCAAAAAGAAAAAAAAAGGCAGTGGTTGCACTATATTTACCATGTTAAATACAAATATATGAAAATGAAACTATTTACCATTTGACATAAAATATGGAATGCGAAATTTTCCAGCCAAAACTCTTGTACGTAACGATTGTAATGTGCTCCCATCGAATGGCAAAGCTCCACACACCAAAACGTATAAAACAACACCTAAACTCTGCAATGAGAAAAGAATTGTAAGTATAGAAACTTATTAATTTCAAGTGTTAAGACTTAAACGATTCAAGTGTTAAGACTTAAACGATTTAAGTTTAAACAACTAAGACTTGGTGACCGGTAGTTTTACATCACAAGGTTAAACAACCACCATAAATTATCCAAGACAAAATACATGCTTATCGTAACTTTTAGAACCCTGACCTAACGATTAGGGATGTGGCCAAATATTCGGCTAGTAAGGCCGAATACTAAATATTCTGTAACTAAATATCAATTTCTCTTTAAAATTCGCAATGAATATAAATAAAATGTATTTGTCATGTTTGGAATTAAGAATAAAATTAAATCCCTTCCTTTTTTTTAAATTTTATATAGCCGAATACTTGGTTATATAAAATTTTTAAAAAAAGGAAAGGATTTAATTTTAGTCTCAATTTAAAACATGACAAAGACATTTTGTTTATATTCATAGTGAATTTTAAAAAGAAATTGATGTCTCGTTGCAGAATACTCGGTATTCGGCCTCACTAGCCGAATATTCGGTCAGATCCCTACTAAGAATCCATAGCTTTTATACCTATTTACATTTTTTATGTATCTATGGTTGACGGGATATAAACCTCACCGAGAATCTGGTGAAGATGCAGGATGACGGGACACCAATACTTTAATGATTATGCATTTTGCATCTGAAAACCACATGTACCATTGGAAATTAAACCAGTATTTTGACATGACAGCTATATGACAATATATCGAAACAGAACCAAGCTTACAAAGAATCATACCTCGTCCAATGGGTTTAAAAACTGTCACTAGGTCACGAACATTTTGTACAATGAGAGAGAAAATATCTTTTAAAAATAAAAAAATTGGATAAATTTTACCACACAAGGGTCATTTAAAAATACAAATTGTTTGTTAAAGTGTTTTCTGATGGAAGGACAGACAAAGTCAGGTTGAACCATGTAAAATTGCACCTTTTAAGGAGTTCACTAAGACACAGACAAAATGATCTAACTGCTTTATCTTCCAGCGTTTCTGCTGTTGAATAGAACCTAACACTCACAAAATCCTGAATGGTGACTCTCAGATGTTCAAGCTTCCCCACGCCGCTTTCCATTTTTGTTTTACAATGCAAGGACAGCCAAGGTCGCGTTACGTCAGAATAGTTTTCCGTAAGAATTCAAACCTCCGTTGTCTAGAGAACTAAATGGTGGGCTTGGACCATAATGAGTAGGATAATTGGCATCAATTCTGTGGTATTAAAGGAATTACACCAGAATTAATGGCAAATTTTTGTTAGTTTTACGGCGCAAGGACAGTTAAGGTCACATTACATCAGGATGTATAATTTTCCGGAAGGATCCGAACCTCTGTTGCCTAGAGACCCAAAAGGTGGACCATAATGAATAGAATAACGAACGAACTATGATCACCAAAAAAGTCCCTTTTACCAAAAATTTGCATTTATGTAAAACAGAGAACAAAAAATATGAAACTGATCCTTCTTGAATGAATTTAAATTAACTGTTTTTGTTCTTTCGGTGAAAACGGATAAACTAATTACAGAAAAAAAATGGTTCCGAAGTTGAAAAATGATAATTTTTAAAAATTTTTTAAGAAGAAATGTACATTCTCGTTGGAGCAGAATCACTTACCCATATGTCTGCTTTTGGTCCGCTATACTGCTTACCCTCAAACAACTCTGGTGCGGCGTATGGTGGACTTCCACACCACGTCGATAGTAACTTATCTGGCTCAAAATAATTACTGAACCCAAAATCTGCAATAAACAAACATCAAATTCTGTAAATTATATGTTTCTTCTTTTTGCCAAGGACAGTAAAAGTAATGCTGTGCAAGAACCTACAGTTTTCGAAAAAATCAAAACCTTTCCAGGCTTAGAAAACCGACACCTGGACTACAGTAAACAGTTATTCGGTTAAGTCCGTATAAATTATAACTTACTTAGTTCATGACAAGAGGTTTTCATCACCTATTGTTTAATTGATTTCATTTCATGGCACAAGGACTTCTTTTTCTTTACAAAACAGCTCTACATTATATAGCCAAAAGTCATGGGATACTTTCAATTTTAGACATTTTTTCGAATTTCTGGAGAAATAATAGATAAATGGTTCTTCAACATTGGTGATGAACATGCTCGGACACTAACTTTTCAGTGACAAAGCATTTAGGGGACGGTTAACAATTAAAGAAGAGAAAAAATATAATTACCCTCTATCGTATAAACCTGAAAACGATGATCAACTAACTATAAAAAATTATTTTACTTGCTATTTGCAATACTTGTATGTATTTTCGTAAGAATAGTAAGTGTATCCACAAAGATAAGACCACTTCTTTGAAGCATTCCCTTTCTTTTTGCATAATTTTTGCTTTTAACGTGACTAGTTTTCAACCAAATTTCACGAAACTTACACAAAGCTTGTAAACCTAACGTGTATTGATTTCCAATTGAAGTATAATGACTCTCTTGTAGGTTTCCGAGTTTTGTGTAAGTTTTGTGGAATTCGGTTAAAAAAAAAACTCGGCATATTATAAGCAAAAAGTATGCGAAAAGAAATGGAATGTTTCAAAGAAATTATCTTATCTTCGTGGATACACTTCCTATTCTTACGAAAACGCACACAAGTATTGCAAATGGCAAGTAAAATCATTTTTTTATTCGCTATTTTACCAAACCTGCGACCAAGGTCGTGGGTTCGGTTCCCACTAAGTACTGTGAAATCATTCTTTTCTTTGCAAGCAATTTATCAAACTTTTCAACAAATTTCACCCAATTTTCATAAGTCAAATCTAAAAGACCTTTCTCAACATTTTAAATAGCTCAAGTGACTTTTGGGCAATACATCGTGACAAATGAAGTTATTGGAATAAGGGGGTGTGGTGGGGAAGGGGTAGATCAACTAGTACAGTAAAACCTGCCCCAACAGAACCTGTACACATATAACAGAAATTTGTTTGAAACAGACAACTGGTGATTCCGGGGAGTATTCCATATTAAAAAAAAAAACTTGTAAAACTGAAACCATCTTATATGGAAATGTAAAGGAACTTTAACCAAAAATCTTGGGCCAAAAAACTTAAAATAAAATTTCCGTATGGTAAAAGATCTATTTTTATAGGCCTTGGTAATAGTACTAGTATCTATCTAAAGGCGGTACTTTAAAAGAATTCCCAGATGAAACAGACAGCACATTCTTTCATCCCCCCCCACATCCACACCCATTATGCAAATGGACGAAACTTGATTATTCAGGGTTCCCATTCTAGTTGTTGAAAAAAAAAATCCCTAACTTTGAGGTTTTCACCTGATCTTTTCATCAAAATTCCCTAACCAATCACAAAATTTTCGACTAAATTTCAGTTGCAGGGAAAATGGCTTCAAGTTCGGGAAAGATTTAGCTATTCAAAATAGAAGTTAAATTTTTCTAAACTTTTCCAGGTTTTGACCAAAAAAGGTTTTTCCCTAATTTTTCAGGTTTTGACCCTTTTTAAAAAAAGTCCCTAAAGGTCAAGGAAAAGCAAATTCAAATTCTCTGACAATTCCTGTTTCTCCAGGTTCTGTTGGAATCCTGTTATTGTACTCTGCATATCATACTATGCTGTTGAAAAGGGTAGATCCACACCCGATTACAATGTATGGAAACGACAATATGTAAAATTCCATTTATTCCCATTATGTCATTTTTTCAATATTGCAGTAACGATTTTTACAAGCACTTGGAAATAACGAGCAGAAGTGCCAGTTCCTTTCTTCCCATCACAAATGAGTTATCAACAGTCTGTTTCGCATGTCTCAATTCTTAAAAACGATGTAAGTATAAGTATACGGTATAAGTAGTGCATATTTTTTAGCAAAGTAATTCTAAATGGCGGCAGATGTTATATCAAGGAATAAGGACGTGGATCATGACATGGCACTTGGCATATTCCGTTCGCTTTAAGATGATGTACGTAAGTATGATCTAGCCTCAGTCGAATGGAGAATCGTGAATCATTATGGAAAATGCAGCTAGTGGCGTATTAATAAAACAATTGTTAGTCATGGTGCCTTATAACTATTACTATCAGGGTATTTAAATGACATGCACGTTCGCATAGATGTCTATTATTGCTATCAGGGTATTTAAATGACATCTATGCGAACATGCATCTTTGTATGCTCTTGTGGTCGACTCTGGAATAACCCCACTTTTTACCTCGGTGGCTAGTTTCGCTGTTTGAATGCCCTACTGGAGATTACAGTGGCCTTTGGAGGCCACCCTTCCCAAATCCCACCCACCCCCCTGCTCAATTGATCATTACTATCCAAGTATATCCCGGATAATATAAAAGTAGACAAAATTCAAGCAAGTACCATACCGGTATTTCGTAAATCTTCCATTTGACCTGCTTTTCCATGTAGGTTAATAAATCATATTAAGAATTCAATATACCATCAACGTGAAATAGGGGCATGATAAAGATCATGAGTAATAATCGTTGAATGGAAACACCCTTCAGGCATTACTTTTATTTAAAAGAAAGAATGAACCTCACTGGCATATGCCTCATCTCAGAGAGTCTGGCAAAAAAAGGTGCTCGTTTGATGGTGCAAAGACCGATCTGGCCATATGGCACAAGGTCATGTTTAGCCATATAGTGCCAAAACCTACAATTTTAAAGGAATCTGAATGTTTATTGTCTAGGGCAGTGGTACACAAACCATGGGTCGAAAGAAACTTTTGGGCGTCACCAAATTCAAAGAAATGTACATAACATTTTTTAAGTACAGGACAGTTCATCCAGGAATCGCGACGTAATTTTACACAAAATGGGGGGGGGGTCGGCAATAAAAATAGTTAGCGCACCACTGATCTAGGGAACCGAACTCCAGTTCACGGCAAGAAGAAAAACTGACGCACATCCTGTTACCATTGAAATTAAACTTGGGATGGCAGCACGATTGACTAACATTACTTCTATGTTACTGAAGGGTTAGGAAAGGAAAGAATTTTGCAAGGGGTATTAGATCAAAAAGAATTTGGGAACATCGTTTTAAAACGCCCACACATAGATGCAGCCAAATCCCACGACAGCAAATCCCAAGAGACCGAACTTTTGGTTCTCTTTATCAGTGGGGGGGGGGTTCGTCATACCCAATCACATAAAAATAATGAATGATTCATTGGACCAAAAAACTTGTTCGTTATAAGCTGGGTTTGCCATAGTGGAGTTTGACTTTACGTGTTTAACAGAAATATTATTCGACGATCATACAAAAGACATACCTGCAATTTTGATGTTCATATTCTCGTCGAGGAGCAGATTCTCGGCTTTTAAATCTCTATGGACAACATGGCGTTCATGGCAATATTTTACAGCGCTCAAAATCTGTTTAAACTTATGCCTAGCCTCTTTTTCACTCATCCGCCCATGGGCAACCAAGTGATCTACATAAATAAAAATGAAGTTCACCAAATTGGCAGAAATTCCATATGCAACTACACAAATATTCCCAAAACAACATTCAGCAATCACAAATATTACTTACCAAATATTTCCCCACCACTCGCATATTCGGTCACCAAATAAATCATTCTTTCTGTTTCCATGACCTAAGAAAAAATTTCCATGTCATAATTGTTTCCAAGTTAATAGTGAATGACCCAAAAACAATTATAACAAGATCATTTGAATCATTAAACAATACAACTTAGAAGCCATTACGCAGGGACCACACTCGCACCAATGCCATTCGTATCAGCTTCGTAGCAGGAAAAATGACCTTTTGTATCAGCTTTGTAGCAAAAAAAAAAAGGCTTTCGGTATTGGTTTCGTAGAAAAAAAAAGCTTTTGCATCAGTTTTGTAGCAAAAAAAAGCTTTTGAATCAATTTTGTAACAGGTAAATGCCACAATTTTATTATTTTGTACAAAAAAATTGGTTCGCACATCAGTTTTGTAGTAGGTAAAAAATAGTTTAATCAAATGAATGAGCATGATAAAAATGAAAAGTAAAATGTTTTATTGAAACAGTAAAAGTTCATGCACATCAAGTTCTTTGTTTCGTTTTTTATAATTTTGAAACCTCTTCCCTGATTTCCTCTTGAGAAGCTAAAATTGTTGAAATACGCAAATTAGCTTTTGTCAACAAAACGCACCCACTTTCAACTGTGGACGTATTATTTCTTTGGATGGAAATTTGTAGGTGCAAAGTGCGACTAATGACCGCGAATTTCGTACACCACCGGTAGCTAATGTATCAGGGCAAAATTCCTCTATTTTGATGGAAAAATACTAAAAAATGACCAACAGTCATTAATTACAGTACATTAAAAAATATTCACAATTTTGCCATTAGATGGCGAATCAAGGACCAAATCACACATCGAAAAAAATTATCACGCGTTAATTTAAGTTAAAACCGTTTTTTAAATGAAATCATTAATTTAGTTTTAAAAAAAAAAGTTCTAGAAACAGGCTGCAGATAGCTTTTTTTTTTCACGGAATAGAATTATAAATTACGTAAATTAATTAAATTTATTTAATAGGTAAATTTACTTTTAAATTAATCTACAAGCCTCTGCGTGTGTAGATAACGAAAGCATAAGGGGGAAATATCCCGAAATATATGCCGTGAAATCTCAGCCCAAATCACGAGCTATTTTTTAAAATATCCCGAGGAAATTTTTCTGAACTTTTAATAAAATGCAACGAGTAAGAAGTTATTCAAAACGTGGTAAAATTGCGGGTTCGTGTAAAAATTTAAAAACTTTTGATGCTTCGCAAAACGGCCATTCCTTACTACAAATATCGCGATACACTTGCCAATAAAGTTTTCCCCTGCCGATTTTTTTTCCCCCACAGCTGTTTCACAAATACTTCTGCGTTTCATTTCATTGTTTCAATCCAAATTCAAAGCAATTTCCATACACAAAGCTAGTTGCAAGAAATAACAGAGAAACAAGAATACAAATCAAAAGTGTTGAATCCAAACATAGAAGGCACAGACCATCTGCAAAGTGCATTGTTTTGCTTTTTTTTTTTTACCAAAAAAAAAAACAAAAAAAAATATAAGTTTTTGAGGGGCCGATAGAAAATTGCACATGAGGATCTTGAATGAGGTTTTCCGAAGTTTCTTCGTATTGACCATACAGCCGTAAAAGGTAGAATTAAATTCCCTACAGACTACGGAAAATCCGTACCAATTAGCGTATCTGGATGTGCATGTGCAAAAATGCGACAGGAGAAGCTATTTTCTCCTGTCGTCTGATGCTAGTATTTTCTAGTCAAGTAAATATTACTGGATGTAAACACTGGTAGGAATTTTTCGCAAAACCCATGCACATACGCAGAAGACTGAACTGTTCCGGTCTCTAGACGTTAGTATCAAATAACCAGTTCATCAACCGTCGTGTTATGTGCTATTGGCGAGATTAGGCGTCAATGGTTTGGAGAAGAAAAAAATACTAAACAGTATAACTGATAATGACATAAGCTAGAAATACGGCCCACCTGGCGAAATGAATAAGTGATTTTGACACAAAAACAGAAAAATTCGCACTTTTGTTATCAATTTTTAGTAACATTTTCGTTTCGGCGTAAAAACGGAAAAATTCATGCTTTCGTAGCAGCATTTTTGATTTGGCACAGGCGTATGATCCCTGCATTATGACAAGAATGACTTAGAAACAATTACAATAACTTTTCTAATGCATTAAATGATCTAGAAAGAGCCATGTCATAATTGTTTCTAAGTCATTAAGATTAATTAGACTACGGTGGGTGGAGCAAGAAAAACAACCTATATTCAATGGTGTAGGAAAGAGAGGAGCTTGGGGGCCTCAAGCCCCTCAACCCCTGCATTGGATATTAGAACTCACTTCCTCTAAGGCTACATCACACAATCTTCTTTGAAGCCACTTGAGCCCCACCCCCACTTAAGTTTTCAATTGATACACTACTGCCGACATTAATTTACTATCAAAATTAAACTCAGATTAACATCACAATAACAGAACTTGTTACCTCTATGGAGAGGCGTACACAGAAATTTTATAAGGGGAGTTATAGATTCAATTTGAGGGGGGGGGGAGGTTACAGAGCTATAACTCCATATATTCATATACTATACATACAAAATTTCATCGCAATGGGGGGATTACAACCCCCCTGCATATACCAGTACCTCTATGTCACCATAGAGTGCCTTTATATTTATATATATATATATTGTATTAAATAATTGCAAAAAAATTCCCAATCCAGCAAAAAAAAATTATCGGTTACAATTGTTTAATAACTGATATTTCAACACTGGTGTAAGGCTTAAAAACACAAATTTCTGGAAAAGGATAATGGTTCAGCATTACCTTTTTAAGATATTTGGACAAAAGAAGATGAGGATGAATGACTGTTGACCACAGTACTTTGGAAAGCTATGCATACTGATAGGTATCTAGGTTTCCATTCTCATCACCCGTCAGCACACAAAGCATCTGTCATTAGCATCGACGAGCATCTGTCATTAACATCGACGAACCTCTGTCATCAGCATCCATGAACATCTGCCATTAGCATCCATGAGCATTTATCATTTTCATCGACAAGCATTTAAACACTGTTGTAATAATGATCTTCGTACTACTGAACTATGATGGAAGGAATGCTTGTTGATAAAGAATTGTTTCCAAAGTAAATTCATCACAAGAAACTAATGGTAAAAAACAGGGATGAATAGGCTACGATGAGGAAGAAGACGCTGGTGGTTTTGACCTACATGGTAGGTGTCTAAGAATAATTGGACTGAATCCTCCATCATGTAAATATTAAGACCTACTACAAACCTGTCTACTACGATCTAGGATCTGGAAAAGTGGCCCCAGCATTTTGTCCCGGACATTCCATCCCCCCCACTGTAGATAATGAATAGCTACAAAAATGTAAATAATACACCAATTTTTTTAAAAGTAGAACCATGGTCACTTCAACTTTTCTTAACCTTTAGCTTATGGGGCTAGAAAACAGAAATTTATCGTTCTGTACGGGGAAATATATAACGCAGGGTCAGGAGGAAGGTGTAGCGTCACTTAAGTACAGATAAACACCACCAAATAACTTTAGTTGACATGTATTACACATTAGTGAAAGCTAAGAAACCTATTGATAATCTAATAGCAGATTGTCAACTTTCATACGAAGCGGTGAAGAGAAAGGAAGGGAAAAGATCCTATTTGTAAAATACGCCTTTATTTCGCAACCCTTTTCGTTACCCCACGCAATCAAGCCATTTATACTACTAAACTTACCATTGACATGGGAAGAACACGAAAGTGTGCGTGTGTGTTGTTTCGCACGAAGGGCAATGGGAAAGGTGGCCGCCGAAGGGGGCAGCGCTGTATTCCCAGGAATACGAAAGTGGGGGAGGGGGATTACTGGGATATGGCTTATCCCAGCCCCGTTCTTATGGGAGGTAAATCTGCTGGGATATACCCTGTCCCACCCATAAGCTAAAGATTAACCAAAGTGACCTATATTTTTTTTATTTTTTTTTTAAGTGAACATTAATTCGAAATTTTTTGGAAAAACATTCATACAGTGGAAATTATAATAAGCCCGTCATCCAAATTTCTCTTAACCGAAATTACCCATAGTACTTTTTTAAGTGTCCACTTGAATAATTTTTAAAAAAAATAAAAAAAAATACATAGGTGCCAGAAGTGAAAAATTTGTAGTCAAATGTCTATGCAGGAAGGCCACCATTTTTTAATTAAACAAAATCATACATAATTTATGAAAAACAGGCACAATGAGGAAATTAAGTATTTATTAAATTAATAATAATAGAGGATTAAACTGTATTAAACGCAATATTAATTCTTAGAATTTACAAATGCTGTAGTGCAAGATTTTGCATTTGAGAAATTTTTTGTCAAATACATTCTCGTAACATTTCACATGTTGTCTGCATTTAACTATTAGTAAATTTTCTAATGTGTCATCAGACATGGTTGACCTGAAGTCAGTTCTAATTTTCTTCACTTGACTGAAGACTCTCTCGCATGCTGCATTACTGTGAGGGATCGTAAGTATTGACAGCATAACCTGAGAAAGTCGTTTAAATTTTAATTCACAAGTATCATTTTTTATTTTACCTATGGCTGCCCATTGTGCATCAATGCTACCTTCATTACTCACAGTTTGTGGAACTTCGAAAGCCTGGAACTCACTGAATTCTGTTTGTAAAGCATCAACAGCTTCATCTTCTGTATTATTGAACAAAAGAACAGGAAATTTTTCTGTAAAATATTTTAAGCTGGAAAATGATGCATTTTCAAAATTCGATATTTGTGTAACCTCTGCATGATGTAACACTTCTAACTCAAAAGGAAATTTATTGTGCATGTAGTCACATGCTGCTATGAAATAGCTTCTGACGTTTTCATAAAATTCATTTTTATCATGGATGTTAAAATCTTGGATTACTTTCAGTGTTCCATTTCCAATTAAGATATCAACATCATCTTTTTGATTACTCCTCTCATGATAGTGGACTTTCAAAATATTATTACATAATTTTGTGACGCTTGGTTTTATAAATTTCACTAGCATTTCTCTGTACAATTTTAAGAGAAGAGATTTTAGCATATGAATATGTGGTTCCGCAGACTGAAGTTGAGCATTTGCTTTTTTAAATACAGGCACAGTATAAGATAAAAATAAACAGAAAGCCTTATTGATATCTTCCGACAGAAAATAAAACAACCTTTCTTCACGAGACATGGAGTTTTCAGTTTTTTGTTTCTTAGAAATATCCACATAATTTTGAGCTTTCCTTTTTAATTTCTGTGATGCTTTTTTGCTGTTACGTTCTTTCACTTTATCTGCATTTTCAACCGAAACTTTGATAGAGGGAATAGTAAAGAAAGAAAGTGGGGTGATTTGATTCCTTTTCATGGCCTCTTCCTTAAAAAAACTGATCAAAGGTTGCCACTGCTGGATTATACGCTCTAAGCACTTTCCAACAGACAACCAACGAGTGCTAACGTGTTTTAGTACCTTTTTTATATCAGTCTCATGAAATTCTTGAAGAATTTTCAACCTATCTTTTCTTTTCGAACTCTTTTGTAAGTAATAGTAAATGTCTACCAAAATTTCATCGATTTTAAATGGCAAACATGCAGCACTCTTTTCAGCTGCTAAGTTAATAAGGTGGCAGGAACAGCCCATAATTTCAATATTTTGGTGATGATTCTTTAACACTGCTGCTACACCTGCTTTTTTTCCTATCATAACAGGTGCATTATCACAGCTAAAGGCAACACAATTAGAAATTGGAAAGTTTTCAGATTGTAAAGCACTTACCAGAAGATTTCCAATATTTAACCCAGTAGCATCTTCTTTCAAAGATGGCATAGATAAAAGACAATTCACAATTTTTTCACACAAAGGATCGAAGAAAGTTACCACTATTGGATACAGCTTTGAATCAACATCGTTGCTTCCATCAGTTGCAATTGAAAATGGATAGCACCTTAAATTTTCAACAAGTGATGAGGATTCCTTTGCAGACATTTCTTTCATAATTGCAGAAGTTTTGGCCTTTGCAGATCCATATTGTTTTGCAATACTGCTGTCAGGAAACGTTTTCCGAAAGAGCATCCCCGTGTGATCGCTGCAATTCATTGGCAAATTATGTTCGATCAAAAACAATGTAAATAAACATTCAGCTTTAATCACGGAGGTATCGTTAAATGCAAAAAATGAAGGCTTGATACTATGATTAGACTCTACAGCCTTGAACGTCTTCTTATGTTTAACAGTCTCAGAATGCAAAGTAATATCGCGTTTACCATCTTGAGTAATGCTTATGTCTTTACGGCAACACGTGCAGAAAGCATATTTTGGCCCCAGTCTTGATTTTTGAATAAAATTAAACATCTTCATACATTCGGCTTTAAACGTTTGGTAGTACCTTTTACTAATGATAAACAGCATGGCTTCCCTATAAAGAGTCACGTGCTTGACCAAAACCTTAACGGTGTAGCGCATTCTTTCTTGCCTTCCCCAACAACTACAAATACAGATGCATGATTTCGTTGTGCAGGGGCATCACTCTACGTCATAGCTGGAGCTAAAATTCCACGTCACGCCACGCATGTGCCATCAACGGCAGACGAATTTTTCTGGTGTTTTTACCGATATTTGCATTTATTTATGCATATTTATTATTAAATATGCACATATGCGCAAAAATTTAAATAAACATGCATCAAGAAAAATAGGTATTTAAATTTTTTTTAAGAAACTCAGTATTTTAAAAAACACTGGGGATTTTAGACGAAATCTCTGAAAATCGGACGAAATCGTTTTCCGACCAGAAGATCGATAAAAAATCGGAAGCCTTCAAGGTAAATCGGAAGGATTGGCACCTATGACAATAGTATAGACGATCACATTTCAGTTAAGTGAATTTCAGATGACCAGGGCTCATAAATGATTCCCACTGTATGAGCATTTTTGCCAAAAAAAACATGGAACGTGTGTCCACCTAAAAAAATAACATAGAAGGTCACTTCAGTTAAATGAAGTTCGGATGACTGTGGTTCGGTTAAAAAATTAGGCAGGTTATTTACATTTTTGTAGCCTACTCATTATTGACAGGGGATGAAAGGTCTGGAGCAGGGGAGATGCTAGAGACCACATCCATAAATCATGTGATCTGTTACTTAAAATTATTAACTATACCCCAGATGGGGAAAAAAGACTAACATTATTCATCAAATACCAAACTGGGACACAAGGAGATCAATATGTCAATACGCATATGCATGCAACTGTTATGGAAAACAATGTGTACCAACTCGTAGAGCATGTTTTTAAGGAAGATCCTAAACCAGACTGGAATTCCACAGGGCATTTACATCAGACTATGAGAAATCCAGGCAGCAGACTTGTTCTAGAATCATAACAACTGGAAAAATCATGCTGTGAACATTTTAAAGCTTCTATCTAAACCTCACAGGCTCTTTCACAAAACCTCAAACTGGAAATAGCCATCTGGTGTCATCCAGTGTGAAGATTCCTCCAGGAGGAAGTTCACCAGATGCAGGTATATAAACTTAAAACTTTCAATTGACGAAGGAAGCAGTTGGCTTTCGAAATGTCATGATTTTAAACCAATATCATAGTAACAGTTGTTGCTGAATCTCTGGCTATAAAACTTTATATTGTTACAATTATCATGTGTGTTCTTGAATTTCTGGTCTAAATTATAAATCTTTCGATTGATTCTATTTGAAAACCAACATAGATTGCGGGACACCTATTCTGATTGACAGCTTATTTTGACTTAATGGTATACTAGCTGTCGAACCTAAAAAGGACTGAAATTCATGGACAATTAGAATCCAGGGTGAATGCAGAAAGTCATAAACCATGGTTACCAGGATTTGACCTCAAAAACAATAGCTGTAACCACCAAAACATCACTGAAAACATATTAGCCCATGTCCACAAAACAACAAGGTGGCAAGTAACATTGCAACGTTATGTTTCATACAGACCTGATACAGGCGAATAATATGGGGATGATTTAACATCTTGATAATTTGGATCTCTCGTTGCATTTTCTTCATGTTATCTTCATCAAGATGGGTCTTATCAATGATCTTTATCGCAACCTGTAAAAAAATATAGAAAATGAAAATACAAACTGTGATGTAACATAATAATTATAAATACAACTATTGAATAATACGAAACATTTTGGAGTCTTCAAAAATATTTCATTACCACCACATTCGGTTTATGCATTCTACGCAACCACTGGAGATTAAATCTAGGTTAATAACATGATAAAAGGCTAAAAGATGGTGCACCACTGTAATAGATAATAAAAAACAAATTTGGGGCACACTGCACGATTCATCACACTGCTTCTCTCTCCTCCTGAATTTTTTTCGAAAACTGGAGTAGATTGGCTTGTGACATCATTCTTAGGAGTCTCTTCTATACTATCGCCATACTCTTTCTCGAGCATCATACCTGCGTGTCCCTTTTGAGTTTTTAATGCAATTTTCATGTTTCTCAAGGCTTTGTTACTTTCATTGCAATGAAATTATGATGGAAATTTTTCTGTAATTTGTTTTTAGTCTTTAATTAAGAAGTTGCAGTTTTTTAGTGATTCGATTACATCATGATTTGTCGTTTTGCATCGTCGCTTTATTTCCGGCCATCATGATTGTTTACAAATGAACTACAGATGCATATTGTAGAATTCGGTTACTTAGACATAATACTGAGACATTAATGAGTTTGTTTTATTGTTTTTGATTAAAAACAATAGCCACAGAGCTGGTGAGGCCCTTCCTCCTACATGCATCGTACGGAGGTATCCTGTAGCCTTTGAGTTACTTACACATGACATTGACATTCGGACATTCATGAGGTTTTTATTGCTTTTCATTAAAAACAATGACCACAGGGCTGCCGTCACATACATATACACCGTCAACAACATTTCCAACATGGCGGAAGCTGGGTTAGCCCACTGCCAATCGCTTTTGGCAACATTGCAAAAAAATTAGGAGGAAGAAGCCATGTGACGAATCATGCAGTGTCACCTAAATTTGTTTATCTTTTTTCCTTAATAAATATTTTGCACTAGCTGTTTTCTGCTGTAATTCATATGATGTCTGGTTTATAATATATAGAAAGCTCTCCCCCACTTCATTTTGTGTATATATTTAAAGCTTAATGAGCGTGAGGTTGAGAATACACCACAGTTCAAGTTGGTAGAGCATCCGACGGGTAATCGGAAGGTCCTGGGATTGTCACCCGTACTTGTACTCTTTTCTCTCATACTTATATTATTTTTATATATATTAAATGATTGCACATAATTATGCATTTATTTGTATTATATTTTTCTTCCTTTTCATACTCAGCATTGCATTCAATCAATATCTATCTGCTGCTGGGTGAAAAGGCCGCTACAAATTTCGACAATCATGAATCCATATTAAAGGTCAAAGATAAGAATGATAAGATTTAAAAGACACTTGACAGAAAAAATTTTTTTATTTTGATGAGGCACGAAGGACACAAGATAAAAGATGGCGAGGAACTCCGAGACGCGACGGGATACGTTCATTCATTTGCAAAATGTAGGCTACATATATTACAGGGTTGAGGTTTTGGTTGTCCTAAACTGGATTTGGACAGGACGTGTCCGAAACTGGGTTTTACCATCCAAAAGTGTACTAAAATGTTTAAAACCTAACACTGCGAAAATATGAAAAATATACGAAAACCAGTAGATTTTCCTAAAATTAAATAGACTAAAATAAAAAAAATAATAGACTAATACAAAAACCTTTGTTTTACATATATATATTACTGAAAGAGAGAATGCGTTAGTTTGTTTCAATCTTAAACATTGACGTTAGGTGGCTGTCGCAAGAAGCTAAATATTTTGTGTTTGAAACCAATAAATATACACCATAAAAATTTCAAAATCAAATTAGAAAGTTGTGTTTTCAATAAGAAAAAAAAGGTAATTTAAAACTATAATGGAAAAAATATTCAGTTTAGAAAATAAAGTTTCATTACAAGAATGATACTGTTACTAATGAATAACATTTAAAAGAATATAACATTGATGGTTTTGTTTTAAACAGAAATTCTTCTTTATAGTTGTTTATATAATAATTTCTATGTCTTTAATTGTTGTTTATACAATCATTTCTATGTCTTTAATTTTTGTTTATGTTATCATTTCTATGTCTTTAATTGTTGTTTATATAACCCTTTCTACTGAAATGATATTTCATTCATTAAAGATTATCTAACATATCTTACAGGTTAATAAATAAAATAAGTAGGCAGTAAACAAAAATACACCTGCTCTTAAAATTATAGAAAATAATCTAAAAATTCTTCTTTAATTAAAAAAATTATATGTAAAAATAGGTAGCTGGAAACAGGCAGGGTCTTGCACCTGCTGTTTAGGCAAAAGCTACGGGTGTAGCTTTAAGGGGGAACTGGTTTACATGCTTATCAGTTGTTTTCTTACTCTTATCAGCTCATATTGTGTCTTGTTCTGTTGCAGTCATTTGATATTTACAGTGCCTGAAACTCAAGAAGAAAATATTATTTTAGTGCGAAAACTGAATTAAAGTTTGAACTGAAAATGAACAAGGGCGGTAGACCACCAGATAGCGCATGGCAGCATTTTCTCCAAGCACAAAAAGTGGGAAAATTAGGAAGTAATAGTTAGTACGCTAAATGCAAATATCGTGGAAATGTTCAACTTGGAAAAGTAGATAGATTGAAAAAACATGTTTTATCTTACAAAGCCAAAAAGACATATAAAGATGAAACTGTAAGTAATACAGATTCTCCAGAAACTGTAGATCATCCTTCATCAAACCTAGAACTGCAAGAACAGAAAGAAAGTGTATTTATGGTATCACCAAAAAAAAAAAAAAAAAAAAGATGACATCTCAACAGTGTTTAGATTTACTTATTTTAAAAACAAGTCACAGAACTGCAGAAAATTTGAATTTACTCATTGCCAATTTTTTTGTTCAAATAATATTGCCTTTCCTGCAGTAAAACATCATAATTTCAAAGAATTAGTTTCAGCTCTGCGCCCAGAATATAGTCGTAAAGCATTAGGAGAACTTTTGGACATAGTGCCTGCAAGGGTTACAAATAGAACCAAGGCTTATCGAAGTTAAACAAGTCACTCTGGTTGAAAATGGATGGAGTAACGTATACAATGATCCCGTTGTTGCAACTTGCATTCAGAGTGAGGGGGAAACTTATTTTTCGGATGCAGTGGAACCAGGTGCACGTACATAAAATGCACAGTATCACAGAGATGTTCTACAATCAGCTATTGCAAAGGCAAAGAATGAATATAATCACGATGTAAAGTCTGTGGTCACTGACAATGCTAGAGTTATGGAGAGAGCAAAGGAACTTCTGTGCGAGGAAGACAACCGCTTGGTAATGTATGGATGGTCCTTATTTAAACCTACTGGGACAGGATATAACGCCAGTTTCAGTGATAAAGAACATTGTGAAGGTTCAAAAGTTTTTCCGCAACCACCATATACCTAGTGCGTTGCTTAATGTAGTTCCTAATTCACTGAGTCAGGAGATACAAGGTGGAAGAGTCAACTAACTTGTATTGAAACCTTTCTGCACAATAAAACAGCATATCAAAAAATAATTGAGGAACATAAAGATGACAAAGACATAGCCACACTCATAAATGATTTTAATTTATATAGATAGGCTAAAGATACATTGCAACAACTGAAACCAGTTGCTGTTTCACTGGACTATTTGCAAAAAGACAACACTACCATTCGTGAAGCCTGTCATACATGGCTCATGTTGTTGAAAGAAGAGTCTTTATAGCCCTGCATTCAAGACATTACAAAACGAATGGATCTTGCCATGAAACCTTTTCATTTCCTGGCTTATTTGCTAAATCCGAAATATAAGGGAATAAGGAAATATAAGGACTTCGCAGTCCATCAATGAGAGTGGCCCTCATCAGTGTTCAGTGGTTGTCCTTTTTAATCAAAAACAATAAAAAAAACCAATGTGCGGGTATCAGTATTATATTTAATTATGCAACCAAATGGGTGCAAGGTGCTACTACACAGTCCATCAAGGGGAGGGGGGGGGCCTCACCAGCACTCAGTAACTCTGTGGTTATTCTTTTTGATAAAAAAAAAAAAATTATTAAAATAATTGTTTTTTCAAAATAACAGAAGTTGAATTTAAATTAGAAAAAAAAACTGATAGTATTAAAAAAAGTAGGACAAAAAAAAATGGAATCGAAGTAAAAAAACAATGATGGAAGGAAACAATCGCCAAAACAGATGTGGTTACCGTATCCAAGAAGTCCTGGGACTACCAAGGTCATTTAGAACAGCAGTCATCAACCTATCAGACCTCACGGACCACTAAATTCATAATTTTAAATCCCGCAGACCACATTTCGTGAATTTAGTGCAATATAAAGGCAAAAATTGTCATTCAGAATATGAGAATTTCTTAGAATATTATTTTTGTTTTATTATTAATAAAACATTAAAAATGCAAATAATGTCCAGATTTTTCTGCAGACAATATATTTATATCAGTGGTAGCCCGTTGTGTGGAAGCCAATTCACCAAAACCCAAGGTTACTGTAAATTTCTTTCTTATTTACTGAATGAGGTAAAAACCAGTTTCTTGGTGAGTACATATCGTAAATTGATGTGTTTTGGTGAATTAGGTTCATACAACTTGCCTTAAATTTCGCAACGGGCCACCACTGATATAAATATAGAAGTGTAAATACCAAATATTGGCTACATGGAAATGTCAACATCATTATAATTTTAAAAAATGAAGGAATTTTAACATAATTTGGACCTTAAGGTGAAAACCTTAACCTTACTGGATCTTCTTGAATCGATTGACTGAAAAAAAAAACCAATAAAGATACAAATGACGGGTCTTTAAATCGGTGGACTGCATACAGATGAAACAATGACTTTCGCAATCAATTTACTTTCAGATCCTTCCGCTGTAATACAGGAGCCTTCAACTGAAAACGCAGTTGGACTTCGTAACTTCCAAAAATCATGTTCACAGACTTCATAACATCTAAACATCATGTTCAAGGACTTATAACGCCCAAAAATCGTTGTTCACAGATTTCGCAACCTCCAAAAATCATGGTTATGGACTTCATAACCTACCTCCAAAAATCATGTTCACAGACTTCATAACCTCCACAAAAAACAAAAATCATGTTCACAGACTTCATAACCTCCATAAAAAACAAAAATCATGTTCACAGACTTCATAAAGAAAATAGGCATAGCTCGACAATGTGAATAAAAAATTTGTTGGTATTTTTATGATAAAAGGATAGTAAAGCCCACAGTGCTCCAGGACTTAATCTCATCACAGTTCTCCTATGACGCCGACCCTCTGCTGTCAATGGAACCAAACCCAAAACTACAGTAGACAGAAAAACCAGTATACATTCTGCAGTATTTTATTCTTGAGTATACTGTCTGTTCACGAAAAGAAGTCCAATGGTACAGTTAGAAATAATGGGAGGTGACATCACACACAGTCGCTTACAGCAGAATAGGACTCCAATCTCAGAACTTGTGTTTGATGGTCGCCAAAAACGAGACTTGGAGACCTATATTGTTGTAAGCGTCCAGCCGGTTTTGAAGTATCCCCCACCCCCGATATTTAGGCTTTCCCGATATAGGCGCAAGAGCATCTGGGCTATACTGCGCCAAACATGGTAAAATCAAAGACTGTAGTAAAAGCCAGTACTTTTTAAAAATTTTAAAACGTGCGTATGGTCAGCATGGTCATTTAAAATGTCAGACAGTGATGAAGAGTTAAAAGTAAGAGTGCGGGCAAGTCTATAATAGGGGCATTGAGTTAAAATGTGTAAAACACTCATGGGTTCATTGCACACTTGGCAAATTGGTGCTGGTTTTCCTTCCAACAGATGTCTATGAACGAGACGGGAATGTATTTGTTACCTCCCACTGACAGATGAACCTTCCCATCCATAATTAGTACAACTTCTCAGTGATAAATCACATCTTTCTTCGGTATCTTACATAGTACAACATTTTTCCTAGTAATGCTTGTCTTTACTAGGTATGGGATTTATATCAGGAAATATATCAATTTATATCATAATATATGGATTTATATAAAGGGTGAATCAGGGAGGGCACAGGGGCATACAACTCTCCCTCCCCCCCCCTCACTAAAAAAAATACACATATATATATAAAATCTTATGTGTACACTAGTTTTTAAGCTTTGCAATTTCAATTTTTCCTGAAAATTCCATGTTTTACAGGTACATGGGAACAAGGATATAAGGGGGTGGTCACAGGGGTCATGACACCCTCAAATATATTTTTTCACTGTAAAAAATTCCAACTTTCATGATAAATGAAGGGTGTTATTCCAAGACCATGGCAAATTCTGTCCTTGACCCTTCCAAAATGGAAGTCTGTGTACGGCCTTGCATGGAAACCCTGCATATAATGACCCATAGGCTTAATGTGACGAGGTCAAAAGAGGGGCACTTGCCCCACCAGTTTAATTTTTTTTAGAAAAGAGACAAAATCATACTTTTCCCCATATAATTTTAGGATTTTTTTTGCCCCCCCCCCCATCCTATTTACACTGTGTTTAACCATCAAGTTACGCCTATGCAGTGACCCAAAGTAGATAACTAAAAACATTAATACTATACCACAAACTGGAAGGGGGGTAGATAAATCACAAAGTGTTTAAAAGTTTAATTGCGAGGGAATAGGGAGAGATTAATGTTGTGCTTGATAATAAATGTGGATGTGCGTCAATTATAAACATTACAACATGAATAAAACAGTTGAAAAATTACGGGGGAAAGGGGCTTTAAAAAAGACCATATGGTTCCACACTGAAGAAAAAAATGTTCATTGACATCTGTAGGATGTGTGTAAGGCCCCTCTCTTACTTTACTTACACCACTATATGCAACCGCATTACAACTTCGTAACTCTGATCTTTAGACGACTTACGTTAATTTAATGCTACAATTACCGATGACATTTAGTTACGTCAACGAAAATTATGTTCTTCCAATTATGAACTGGCAACATAGGAGTAACCAGGGGGAATTTTGGGATTTTGTAACACCCCCACTTCAATGAAATTCTGTATATTTAACATAGGAATATATGTGCTGTATCTCTGCACCCCCCCACTTATGAACTTCCTGCCTACGCCTATGATGGGTAATATATATATTTATTTTGTGTACTGTTTCCTACTGGCAACTCGTACAGTTAGTATTACTCTAGAATATAAGAAACCCTTTATGAAATGGAGGTTCAAGCAGTGACTGTTAACTGTAGCAAAACACCACACTTCAGCTGCAAGGATTAAAATAATATGAGAAAATTTAAAATTCCAATTTTATCTTAAGACCAAAGATGAAGCTATATAGGCCACAGATCAGATAGGTAGAGACGTTGATCAGCTAACAGGATCGCCTCAATCAGGTTTCGATGTAAACATGGGTATTAGGGGCGAGGTCTTGAATAAAGGCCACAAGCTCAAGGTTTGATGTTGGGAGGTCGGTGTGCAGTTACATGGGACACTTGCAAATTATCAGTTGGATTACATCAGGCAGTGAATGCAAAACATATCGATATAGGGGTACAATGCCGTGGCTTATTTTTTTTATGGGGGGGGGGCTCCCTTTGCATTGAAATGGGGGAGCCAGAAATGAAGTGGGAAGAACCAATTCGCGAAGGGCATTAGGCCTTGCCTACTTTGACTACATGGTAGCTACACCTATGGATGAAGGGTACGTAATCGGGCCAATAATTTACCCGGTATGTGAACTTAGGCCTAGGTATTAACTGATTTCCGCTGTTCTCGTGTCAGGAAATAATGGCCAACATTCAAGAACGGAAACTTAACAATCGATTCGTAATTAAAAAATAAATAAAATTTGCCTTAAAAAAATTATTTCGAACGATAGCTGTACATCCCGTATACAGTGGTTATGGCCTTCCCAGCGAAAAGTGAAAACAAATTTTATTTTTAAGCCTTACACGGATCACTTTTTTATTAAATTTTTTAATGTTTTCCGTTGGTAAATTCAAACAATAGCAAATAACAACCCGAAAACTACACGTGGTTCAATGGGTGAGGGGGTGCGGAAGGGGCCCACAAGGTTTCCCCCGACATTCGTACGGCGAAAAACAATGTAAAAACTCACTTTGGTCTTTGTGATGAGATGGGTGGCTAGTTTGACGACGGCAAAATTTCCTTTCCCGATAGTTTTTTCCAGGTGATACAAGCCAACTCGAACCAAATTGCCATTAGATTTTCCCTGTCCAGGTGTCGCCATATTGGGACTTCGGCCACATGCATGCGCATTCCTACAGATCGGAAAGGATGTTGTCCCCTTCTGAGGCTATATATTATTTTTTAACTGATACCCCCGTCGGGAGGTTATCAAGTTAAGAAGTACATCCCGATGCACTTCAGTGCTAAAACAGGTTCGTACCGTTCTTCGGAATAAATACTGGAAATCCCTACTGTTATATACTCAGACTTCATCCCTAGCCACATAAAGCAAGGTACACAACATAGTTCAGAAGTTTTCGGAAGTTCACCAAGTTCACAGCGAACTCCGTACGAGAACTTTCGTATGTATTGGACGCCGGATTTAAAGGTCACTGTGTAGATACGCACGAACACACACGATTGCAAGTTCGTTCACTTGTGATCTGGTGAGTTACTGTTAATACGAGAGCAGCAGTCAGATCTTAACTTGGAATTAAGATCGTTCTCAAAAACGCTCTGCAAGTGGAACGATCACAAGCAAGTTGTCACACTTGCAGTAGCAGAGCTTGGTTCCAGTGTTATCGGAAAGAAATTCGTGGGTTACACAGATTTACAGTAAAATGGAAACTATCAACGTCGCCAAGAGTTCGCCAAGATGGCCGAATATTTTCGCCGGTTGCTGCTTTAGATTATTAAAAAAAAAAAAGTTAATTGCGAACCTTTCATTGCAAATTTATTCTGCCTAAATAGTGCGCGAGATCAAATGGTTACTTCATCCACGCTTTATAATGATTTTGATGCTATTCGTTAGAAATTAATTGCAAGTTAATAAATATATAAATAATAATGTAATTAATTGAAAGTTAATAAATATAGTAAATTCATTAAAAAAAATCTGAAGAGTTTTTTACTTTTTTAAAGTGAAATAACTTTTCATATTCAGAAAATATTAGGTAAACTTCCTAATGTGAAAGAATAATTAGTAAAGCAAAATAAAAGAAATGGTGCCTGCTTTAATTTTCAAATGCTCCCGTCAAAAATTAAAAATTATTTTATTACGAATAAAATTATTTTTTCCACTGATTTTTTTTATTGCTTTAAAATCAGAAACGAAATATTTTAATGCTAACTCCACTGAAATCTTGTCTTTTCAATTTGCGCCATCTTATTCACCAATTAGTGAGCCAGAATGGCGAGACGTTACCTGATATGACAACCTTTCCTGGACGCAAGCCTGTTTCATGACGTCAATGAATGACGTCTTGAAAGAGGAGGGAGGAGGAGATTATTTGACCGGTAGGGGCGCTGCAGTCGGCTTTGAACACGTGAAAAGCCAAGGTTTGCCGAGTTTTCAGCTTCAGTTGTTCCTCTCGAAGTCTGACGTCACAGGACACAGAAAGTTATTTGCTGTCGCATTATTTTAGAATAAATCAGGGAAAATCAGATACTGCAAAAAATTAATTTGGAAAGATATCATGGGCGTCGTTTGGGTGGGGCAGGGGGAGCAATTGCCCCCCCTAGAATTGAAATATATGCAATATTTTTAATACATTAAAATGGTTTTTGCTTCAGGTTAACATTGGCAAAA
>QLNU02003225.1:6272137-6299561 GCA_006491805.2 Dysdera silvatica | reverse complement strand
TCCAGGTCAACAAAAGAATGGATGAGCGCTAAAAATATTACAGTTCTCGATTGGCCTGCTCTCAGTCCTGACTGTAATCCCATCGAAAATGTATGGGGCATGCTAACGAATGTTGTGTATGCCAATGGAAAGCAATATCCGTCCGTTTTAGAACTTAAAAAGGCTATAGAAAAGCGTGGTTTAATTTTGAACCAGAAACCTTTCAAAATCTTGTTCTTTCAATGAACGACCGCGTATTTAATCTAATACGAAGTAATGGTGGCTACATTGATTAAAATTGTTCATTTCCTTATGCAAGTGCTAAAATTTGTTTGTGCCTAAACTTTTGTGCCACATATTTTACTTATTTTAAGTTATATATTGCAGCAAGTTCGCTACTGATGTGATTTCTATTCTCAAATTTTTAATTTGCATATTACATGTGTTCATACTTCGTAATATTAAAGTTCTTACTTCTTCAGTTTTAATAGTATTTTGTTATACTCAAATTTGTGTTGTGTCTAAACTTTTGTGCAGGCCTGTATATATATATATATATCATCATCATCATCATCATATTCAACCATTATCTATCCACTGCTGGATGAAGGTCTCTCCAAATGCTTTCCACACAAGTCTATCCTGGGCCATTCGTTTCCACGTCACCCCAACCTGTTTTCTTATTTCATCCACCCATCTAGTTTGAGGACGTTTTCTAGGTCTTCGGTGGTCTCTTGGAATCCAGTTCAGAATTTCTGTTGTCCATCGTTGATCAGTTCTTCTTGCAATATGCCCAGCCCATCGCCATTTCAGCCCTTTTACTTTAACAATGATGTCCTCTACTCTAGTTTGCTCTCTCACCCAAGTGTTTCTTTTTCGATCTCTCCTAGTTATTCCAAGCATGCACCTCTCCATGCTCCTTTGCGTTGTCTGTAACTTTCGTATTGCTCCAACTGTTAGACTCCATGTCTATATACGTGTGTATATATATATATATATATACACACACACACACACACACAGGATAAGTATTAAGGTGCGTGCCTAGAGGTGAAATCAAAGTCGTTCTTCTCCTCAGCTTTTTATAAGAAAAATGGCGTTATTGAGAACAGGGTTTCCGCCATTATAATTTAATTTCATTTAATTTCATTTAATTCTAATTTCGCTTATTTAATTATACATGGTGAAACTACAGTTATAACTAGAGCCCGGATTATATGCACTAAGAAACCAGCAAAATATGCACTAAAAGCCCGAAAATATCCATATATATATGCACTTAAAATGAATAAATATATATAGAAAAGTTCGCTACACGTTAAATCATACCTTTTATACATTACAAATTCTATGACTATATATTACAATGTGCCTTTCGTTGTTCTAAGCAATTAAGCTTTATCTTCTAAAATGTAATAACATCTTTATGGCCAAAAGGGTTCCTTCCAGAGTACGAAAGATATTGAACAGCACATATAAATTTTTGCGGGTTGTCTATTACAGATAGTTTGTCAATGACAGAGCCATGTCTATCGCTGTGGGGAAATGGTGTGGAAATTTAGAATAAGTGTTTGTTTTAATTTGACCTTCAATCAATTTCCAGTCAAGCACAGTAAAACTCACCTTTGGTTTTCCTAACATGGATGGTGGCTATAATTCAGCTACGACAACATTTTGGCGTCCTAGGACGTAATTATACACGTTTAATTATGTCCTAGAACATAATTAAACGTGTACATTTACGAATTCCATTGCCTTTCCACTCAGATAAGAAGTAAGAAGAAAGTTCAACTTTAGTATTGTGGTGAAATTTTTCAGATGAGAGAATAATAAAATTCTTAAAATTACTAAAACCCTTAAAATATGCATTTATTCTGGAAATTCATGGTTTTTGTGCATTTATATGCACAAACACTAAAAACAGATAAAATATGCGATTGCATATGCGCATATACAATTGCGTATAATCCGGGCTCTAGTTATGACAGTAACATTTTATTTTTCTGCACTCATTATTTGAATTAATCTGATTTTTAATTAGCTTCAATTTAATACAAGTACTTACAAAGCTTTCCTCATCCTGGATTCGAACCAGGGTCCCTCCGTTTAGCCCGGAGTGTCTTGGACCGCTTTTTCTCCAAAATCAATAAGCTCTAGTTTGAGCTGTAATTAATACGTGGGTGGCAAAAATTATAGTATAATAAATTCCCCCACGAAAACTCACAAAAATCTCGCCCCGGAGGCTTTCTTGTGTTGACCATATTTGGCAATTGTGTTATCCCTGCGGAGGGTAATAATACCTTAACACCTTTACATACGGAGAAAGAGAGCGTTGTTTCCTGTCCTCATTCGTCTAGCGGTCCAAGACACTCCGGGCTAAACGGAGGGACCCTGGTTCGAATCCAGGATGGGGAAAGCGTCTCTTTTTCTCCAAAACGAATAAAGCTCTAGTTTGAGCTGTAATTAATACGTGGGTGGCAGAAATTATTGTATAAATTATACTCATGTTTGTAAAAATTGCAACACCATGAAAGACTCGTGTGAATTGAATGAAATTTAATGTACAAACGACCTGTGTTGATACAAATAAACGATTAAAATTACAAAGCAAAAAACAATATTACATGTCGAAAATCAGTATTTGGTGAAGCCACCACGCGCTGCAATAAGTGATGCTATACGACGTGGCATGGAATCAAACAGATGTTGAATGTGTGCCTGAGGAAGAGCATTCCAGATTGCTTGTATGCGACCCCAAAGTTCATCTGTAGTAGCTATGGGACGAGGATCACGAGCGAGACGCCGACCAACGAAATCCCACACATGTTCAATCGGCGACATATCCGGCGAATAGGCAGGCCAAGGAAGAAGCTGTATCTGTTGTGATGAAAAGAAGTCTTGAACATTCCTGGCAATATGTGGGCGGGCATTGTCCTGTTGAAATACAGCTCCGGGAATGCCTTGAAGGAAGGGAACAACTTCGGGCTCCAGAACTTCATTGATGTACCGGTTGCTGTTAAGATTACCCACAATTCGTAGCAGCTGAGATCGTCCATGATACGCAATCGCACCCCAGACCATAACGCTGGGGGTTCGTCCACTATGACGTTGGATAACGCACTCCGGAAGGTGGCGTTCACCGGTATAGCGTCTAACACGGATGCGGCCATCACTGTACCCCAAATTAAAGCGGGATTCATCAGAAAACACCACTTGTTGCCAATCAGCACGCCAGTCTCTATGTCCATGAGCCCATTGTAGCCGCAGGCGCCGATGGTTTTGCGTCAGGAGGATCCTGTATAAAGGAACTCTTGCACGCAGTCCACGGTGCAGTAGACGCCGACGAATTGATGAAGCACACAATGATACACCTGTAGCAGTGCACCAACGTTCTGCCAACTGTCCAGATGAAGCAAAACGGTCCGTCACCGCCATGCGGACCAGGTGTCTATCATCCCGTGCTGACGTCACCTTTCGGCGTCCACTCCCGGATTTCCGAGTTGTCTGGTTCTCTTGAACCCACTGCTTCCACACTCGCATCACTGTGCTGCTGTTACGCCCCATACGAGCTGCTATTGCACGATAAGAAAACCCTCCTTCACGAAGGCCGATCATTCGTCCCCGTTCAAACTCCGTAACTTGCTGAAATGTCGCCCTCTTTCGTCGTAGAGGCATAGTGACGTCTCATGTAACGTTTACCACTAGCAGATAACCATACACGCCCCGCTACAGCCCTCTATTTATACGGATCCATCAGCAGTTCAGAGGGTGCTGCTCAGCCCACGCATGCGTGATGACTCTGAAATTCTAATCATTTGAATAGCATACCCTAATTTGCATTTCCTGAAAGTTTCAGCTCAATCAAGTGATTCCTTCATGGTGTTGCAATTTTTACAAACATGAGTTTATAATAGTATACGTACAAGGAATCTAATAGACTCAACGGCATCTGCGCTATACGATTCATTTTTACACTTAAACGTCGACAGAATCTATTGTAAAACTGTTGTACATAAAATACACACAAGGGAGAACCGGCTTTTGACTGTCTCATGGTGCGAATTTAGGGGTAATGGCAGTGGCGGTTCTAGGCAAAAAAAAATTGGGGAGGACAAATTCCTGCCTATGTACATAAGCAGTGGCGTAGGCAGAAAGTTCATAAGGGAGGGTTATAGGCTTAATGGGGGGGGTTACAGAGCTACAACTCACATATTCCTATGTTAAATATACAAAATTTCATTGCAATGGGGGGTTGCAGCCCCAAATACCTCCTCCTGGCTACGCCTCTGTACATGAGCGCCGCTGTAAATAAAGGTATTTATAGTAAAGATATTTATAGATGTGTGTGTTTGTGAGTCTGTAAGAGAGAGAGAGAGAGAGACTACGCCATGTTCATGTAAGTTTAAATGACTGTATTCTGAAATTGAATTTTTATAGTATACATCAGTGGTTCTCAATTAGTTTTTATCGCGGGCCATTTTAAATGTTTTTTTTTGTTTTTTTTGTCATCGGGCCAAAAGATATGAAAACGAAATTATTTTACGCGCTATATACAGACATTGGGGTAGATGGGGGCTTTTCCCCCTCTAGAAATTTTCCTATTCAATAAAATAGCATTGAGGTAAGAAATTGAACCCCCTCAATAAAAAAATTCCCCCCCCCCCGTAGAAAATTAGACCTCCTGGAAAAGAAAATTTTTAAGAAACATCTCCCATAAAACCACCTTTTGTTTTTAACACAGAATAGCAAGTACGATTCACGACATGGGAAGTCTTTTTTTTTTTTTTTATGACGCCTAAAGGGAAGAAACGACGTTCAAGGTATCAATAAAACCGCTCTTTTCTTTGAACACAAGATTGCAAATACAATTTCCCACGTGGAAACACTTTTTTTTTTTCGGAATTTAATTGTCTGCCTAATAAATGCACCTATTTCTGTGAAATGAAGCGAGACATATATAGAAAGGGAAAAAAAACGTGCAAGATCGTTCATTTCAATAAGCAGTGTCAATAAAACAGCCTTTTGCTTTCAACACAGGGTAACAAGTTCGATTCCCGATATGGTAACGATTTTTTTTTTTTTCAAATTTTAATTTTCCGTGTAATAAATGCAGTCTGGTTCTGAGAAATGAAGCGGCACACATATAGAAAGAGAAGAAACGTCCAATAGCAGTACTTTGATAAACATTGTCGGTAAAAATATTTTGCTGTCAACACCGGGTAGCAAGTGCAATTTCCGACATAGGATTTTTTTTTTTTTTTTTCAAATTTTAGTTTCTTGCCTAATAAATGCAGTCTGGTTCTGAGAAATGAAGCGGCACACACATATAGGAAGAGAAGAAACGTTCAAGAGCAGGCATTTTACAATGGCGGATTTTGAAATATTTCGGGGGCGATCACCCCATTGCCCCCGCCCCTTGGTCCGCCGTTGGAGAGGTAGCTTAACCTCCAAGGAGAGGTTACCTATCCTTGGAGGTTAAAGGTCCTCCAGCAAATCCGTATTATATAACTTCCCTAGAATAAATAAGCATTATGTGAACTTAGCAATTAATCGTATCTAGGCAAATGTTATTCCTTATTTCAAGGTTTATAGTAGCGCCGTTTCTCTATAATGTTTACGTAAATGCGAAAATAATGATTGTTCTAATTGAATTTCTTTGTTGATTTCTTCTTTACTTCATTCTTTTCTTAATTATAAACCGATTTCTGTCCTGAAACAATCTCAGCTGATGTATTCGAAACTTCGCACGTCATTCTCATGCCGTTATGACGTAGGCAGGTTTCTTTTCTCAGCGCCATCTATTATCCCTTTTAGACAATAAAAGTAAAAAAAGTTGCGATATATATTTAAATTCCAAACCTTTTATGGGAAAAATGATAATAATAATAATAAATTAATTAACCGAATTTACTAATATTGCCTCCAGAAATTTTTCAACAGTTTTTGTCATAGCTTGTACAGTTTAAATAGAAAAATGGTGTGCACAGTTTTTATCAATCGAAAGAAAATTAACCTTTTACGTTCGAACCAAGTTATAACGAGCCCGGATATCAGGGCCCGATTATGTCTTTGCGGGGCCCTAGGCCAGGCACATATTTAAGGCTCCTTGTCCTCACGAAAATTTAAAATGCCCTCAGTAGAGAGCTGAGCCCGTTTTGGAGGGACATTGCAGAATTATTCCCATCATGTTGAATAGGCAAATCAGTGTTACCTCTTGTAAGGGCCGGCCTTCCGAGAAGATGAGGGAGGCCAGGGCTACTTTCAAAGGTTCCCCCTACCTTTGACAGGGTCGGGGACAAGAGTTATAGACCCCCTAGAATGGTTAGCGAATCGGACCCTCCCCAAACCCTATCCCCAGGATAATTTTTCGTGCTGCGTTTAGGTGTATTTAATATAATAATAATTTTAAAAAAGGAAAAAACTAAAAAAATTTGAGCAATCAATTGAGATCTGGGATTGAGAGAATGCAAGTTTAATATTCGAAAGACTTTAACTGGAACAGTAGTTATGAGTTTTCAGTTCTGTAATAGCTTTTTGGCTTTTCTGTTTTTCGTTTTGATTATTCTTTTCGTTTGACTTGATATACTAAAGTGTTTAATTTTTCTAAAGAAATTGTTTCTCCGCCCCCCTTTTTTGTTCATTTTACAATAAAAAGTGCTGTCCCCATCTATACTGAAGCAGATGGCTGTTAAAAATACGTCGAATTGATATCTACAAGAGTTAATACCTTTTGACGCCCCAAAACTTTGAAGAAGATTCAACATTTATGGCGCCCAACGCGGGGCCTCGATTTATCAACCATATAACCCAAGAATTCAGAAAGATGGAATTGACGGCACTAAAGACACAAAGAAAAGGAATACATTCTTCCTTTGCTATCTGCACGAACAAGATTGAGACAGGGCTTCAAAAGGAAGCGCTAGATCAAAAACCACTTAAGATTTTAGAAAGGCAAATGAAAGACAAGTTCGAACGATTAGAAGAATGCCAAGGCAGAATAACTGAGAAAATACTTTCCGAGGAAAATACAGAAGAATTTGAAGAAGAATTTCTGACAGCGGAGAATTATAGAGATAGGTAATGTGAATTAAAAGCTCTAATGGAAGAGAAGATATCGACACAAGGAGGAGCGATTGAAACGGTTGAAAGAAAAGCCTTCAAATTACTTAAAGATAGAATTGAAGAAATTCAGTGGAGACGCCAAAGAATTTTTAACCTTTCGGAGCCAGTTTTCAAAAATTCATGAGGATGAGTCGATTTCAGACGATGAAAAATTCCAATATTTACTTCAGACTGTGGTTCCCAATTCAAAGGCAGAAAGAGTAATCGGAAGTTTTCCGGCAACAGCTGCGAATTGTCCAAAGGCAATAGAACAGATATGTGAAAGGTTCGGTAGAGAGGATTTGCTTGTCCAAGTTGATGTGAGAGATCTACTGACCGTGGTAATAAAGAATGAAGTTTCCGGACGTATGAAAACAGATCTGCCACGATTGTATGATGAGCGAGAAGAAAAGCTTCGATCTCTCGATAGCCTTGGAAGAACTCAGGAAAAACATGGCGATTTTCTTACACCACTTGTCGAATCGTGTCTTCCTGAAGAGGTGTTAATCGCGTGGGAACGCCACAGAAACTCGAAAGAAAATAATGGTGAGGAAAGGTCTTTAAGAGGTCTCATGAGTTTCGTGAAAAATGAAATGCAAAGCGAGGAGATGGTTGTACTTGCCCGTGCCAGTTTTGGAGCTAATCTTTTCTTGAAGAGGACAAAGCACGAACATAAGGAATAGGATATACCCTGGTATGTGGTTAGATTCTCTAGTCATAAAAAATTATTAGAGTAATTGCTTGCGGCTCAAAGACTACAGTGGTCATGCTGCGCCGGGACCTACTGTTTTCCGAGGAATCCGAACCTCTTAAGGCCTGGGGAACCAAACCCCGGACTACAGTGAGCAGTGCGATCTTTATGAGATCTCTGAGTAAGCGTTCTTTTTGCACTGCTGGGAGTCGAACCCGGATTAGCCGCGCAATAGGAGAACGCGTTACCACACTGCGCCACCGCAGGGCCGTGTAATTGCTTGGATTTATCGATTCATAAGTAATTTGAAAACAGATAAATTCAACAGAAAGAAGGATAATTTATCAGTACAAGAGATAGAATCTGCAGAAAACGCTCTCATTCGAATAGTGCAGGATCAGCTTTTTCCAGATGTAAACGCTTTACTTCACTTAAGCATTTGTAAGGACGAAGTCAGCATCATGAGAGTAAGGACGAAGTCAGCATCATGAGAGTAAGGACGAAGTCAGCATCATGAGAGTAAAGACTGGGATCACTCAGCGTGTTGATAACCCTTTTTCATATCGCCTGTTCTGTTACCTGCTGAATGTCTATTTACAAAGAAACTAATCGAACATTTTCATATTACATACTGTCATGCTATAGCTCACATTCTTCTTAGTATTGTACGAAAGAAATTTTGGATTTTAAAAGGGAGAAGGGAACTGTGAGAAAAGTAATAGGAGGATGATTGCGATGCCAGCGATATAAAGCAAAATCATGTAGTGCAGATCCTAGGACATTGCCTCATGATAGAGTAAAAGAAGCAACCATTTTTGAAGTAGTAGGGATCGATTTAGCTGGACCTCTATTTGTCAAAGGTGGAGATAAAGTTTGGATTGTACTATACACATGCGCAATCTATAGAGCTATTCATCTTGAGCTCGTTATCTCAGTGTCTACAGATTCTTTCCTCTTGTCCCTAAGGCGTTTTATTGTAAGAAGAGGAAGGCCACGGATAACCTATTCAGACAACGGTACTAATTTTAAAGGTGCTAACACCGAATTGAATAACATTGACTGGAGTAAGATAGCGAGCTATGCAGAAGTGCAGCGAATTATTTGGAAATTCAATCCTCCTTCAGCCGCTTGGTGGGGAGTGGTTGGTGGGACTCGTTCGAGTGGTAACAGAACTTCTCCGACGAACCCTGGGAAGAGCAATAATAACGATGGAAGAATTACGAACGGTTTTATGTTATTGTGAGGACACAATAAATTCACATCAACTCACATGTCTGTCAGAAGACCCAGAAGACTTAATAGCAATCACCCCTGCAACGTTTTTAGTCGAAAATTCAGGTTCCGAAGTTCCTGACATCGATTGTATCGATGCGAATCATGGTCGCAGACGACTGAGGTACAGAGCCAAACTTCTAGATTATTTAAGAAAGCGTTTCCGCACGGAATATCTTGATCTGCTCATTCAGAAACATAACCAACATTCCCAATCTACCTCCTTAAAGCTAGGTGAGGTTGTACTGTTTAGTGATGACGGACAAAAACCGTTTAAAATGGCCTTTGGCAAAGGTAGTTGCACTACTTCCTGGAAAAGACGGAAATATTCGAATAGTGAAATTAAAAACACAACAAAGAATTTTTACGAGGACCATTTAACGAGTGTTTTCCTTGGAAATACAATCTAACGATTTACCCGATTCAATTTAAGTTAATTCTCCTTTTCAGTTTAAAGAGAATAAAAATCTCAAAAACAAGTCGAAATAGAGAAGTTCCTAAAAAAATCTGATGAATGCTAATAAATACTTTTGAATAGTTTTACAGGAACTCAAAAAGCTGAGAGGATGTTACGTGCCATTCCTTTTCCTTTTCCAGGTGGAAAACTGTAATGTTGTTTGGACACTGCGCATGCGCGGCGTCATATTATTTTATTTAATATTTTCAGTGAACGAGTTCTGGCTTTATGAATGATGACGAGAATGCGAGTTTAATATTCGAAAGACTTTAATCGAAACAGTAATTACGGGTTTTCGATTCTGTAATAGCTTTTCGGCTTTTCGTTTTGATTATTCATTTCGTTTAACTTGATATAGTAAAGTGTTTAATTTTTCTAAAGAAATCGTTTCTCCTTTCTTGTTCATTTTACAATAAGAAGTGCTGTCCTCATCTATACTGAAGCAGATGGTTGTTAAAAGTACATTGATGTCTACGAGAGTTAATACCTTTTGACGCCCAAAACTTTGAAAAAGATTCAACGATACTACTGCTCTGCAATTTTTTTTTATTTTTTAAAGAAAGATTTAGCAAAAGTAAAAAATTTATATATAAAAATAAAAAAGCATTTTGTCTTTTTTCTTGAGCCCTCAAAATTGCGAGGCCCAAAGCCCGGGCTTTGGACGTCTTTGCGGTGATCAGGCCCTGACGGATATAGAAAATTTCCAGATTTAGCGAGAAAAGTGTGGATTTTAATTGGTATAATGCTAAAGCGCAATACATTTAATCGCTTCTAGAGGATAAAACTTTGGTGTTCCCTGATTGAACGATTAAAAAAAAGCCAATCAACTTCATGTAGAAAAGAATGCATTGATCTTCTTATCACAGAAATCTGATGAGAATTGGTCTGCGCAGCACAGAAATTTTGGTGAGAATTTCTTTCGCAGCATTAAAAACAGGGAGACACCCCCAGCCCAAACAACCTTGACGATCGTATAAACAATTAACCCTGTCTACATGCAAAATGTTATTAACCAAGGTCCGACAATGTGTTGATTGTTGTTGTTATATAGTGGATCTTTTTATTCAATACCATCGCTGCCCTGTTGCATTGTGTGTGTGTGTGTGTGTGTGTTGGACTCCGCCTTTTCTTGCGGAGTCTTTTTCTAACATTGTTCTTGTCATCTGAATATCTTCAAGTATATTATAAATAGATCATACAGTCAAGCCTCCCTTAACGGACACTCCCCGTCATCGGACAATTTCTGAATCCCCAATCCCTTAAAATAGTGCATTAATGTATTTCACCTCTCGATGGCGAACAATTTTCAGTAAAGTTTTCTTCGAAATTTTTATGAAAAAATAGTCCTTTTTCAGCAAAGAATTTCTTCGAAACTAGTTTATTAAAAATTAGGGTGATCCCAATCTCCTGTTCTCATCAATGAATTGTGCCCCCACCCGGGGAGGATGGGGGCCCATTTATACTGTATCGGTGAGCAGTGGCGTAGGCAGAAAGTTCATAAGGGAGGGGTTATAGGCTTAATGGAGGGGTTACAGAGCTACAACTCATATATTCCTATGTTAAATATACAAAATTTCATTGCGATGGGGGTTACAACCTCCAACCCTACTACGCCTCTGTCAATAAGAGCCAACAGCAAAGTACTTTCAAGCTCGAAAGCCTGCCAAAAGAGCCTGCCAAAACTGTCAATCAAGACTGCTCAATTCTTTTGCAGGGGAGTAGAGAAATTCATGCGAGATTTGAGGCACTTATTTTTTTAAGGCGTGGGGGGGGGGGAAGGTCTGCAAGTGTTTGTAAAATTGAGTCTACTGCATATGCAATCTGTTTTTTTTAGCGATTGCTTGCCAATATATTAGTAATATAGTAATATAGCCAAATATAATAGCAAAGATAGGTTCTGTACAAACCTGACGAAGAAAGGTGCCCGGATTACTACCCGTACCCTATTTTGACTAATCACCCGTTCCCAGATGAACTGGTGTGAAAACTTCTGGAGATCAAGTTGTGAGAGCTGGAATATAACGGTAGAGAACGATAATGATGATGCAGAAAATCAGATGAACGAAGACATTACTTCTTTAGTTACAAGCTTTAGTGATGGAGCTTGCGTAGAAGCGTACATCACTGATGATGACAAATTATGCACAGAGGATTCTGGCTTGAAAATAGAAGATTTTATGAAGGAAAACGAAATCGAAGAAAAGAGAAGATGATGTCGAAGACAGTACGGAAATCGAAGAAAAGAGAAGATGATGTCGAAGACAGTACGGAAATCGAAGAAAAGAGAAGATGATGTCGAAGACAGTACGGAAGTCAAAGAAAAGAGAAGATGATGTCGAAGACAGTACGGAAATCGAAGATGACGATGTATTAAATACAGTCAGGATATACTGAAATACAGAAGTACTAGTAATCAGGATGTACTGAAATACAGAAATACTAGTTATCAGAATGTACTGAAATACACAAATACTAGTTATCAGGATGTACTGAAATACACAGAGGCATTTCAAAAGTACTTTTTAAACAATGGGGACTGTGATCGACTTACTCTAACGAACTCAAAATGCATGTGGAGAAAACTGCAGCGGTAAAAAAAATATAAAAATAGGAACTGTGTTGACGGATTTCTTTCAATAGTACTTTCAATATTACAGAAATTTGTTACACATGTATTTACACTATTCCTGTAAAGCAATAATGTAGGGTGTTTTCCATTTACTATTTTCCATATTATTTAGTTTCAAATTTATTCATTTAATGTATGTACAATGTTTTTAATTTTATTGACAACGTATTTTCAGATCTATTGACTTAATGTATTTTCAAATTTATTGACTTAACGTATTTTCAAATTTATTGACTTAATGTATTTTCAAATTTATTGACTTAATGTATTTTCAAATTTATTCCCAAATTTTTAATTAGCATATAATTTGTTTCGAAATTTTCCACTGACGTTTTCTATTAATTATTGATGCAACGGATGACAAAATAAAATTGTCTGTCTGTCTGTCTGTGCAAAATTACCTAAGCTCTAGAAACATTGAACTTACATTTACACATTTTATTCAACAAAATGATAATGATAAATAAAAGATAATGAACGATAATAAAGAATAATAAAAGATAATAAAGAATAACAAAAGATAATGAAGATAAATAATATTGACTGCTTCGTACATTAATGAAAATACACTGGTCAAATGTAATTAAAAAAAAGTACTTTTTTTCTAACTCATGCCATTTTTGTTTACACAACTATTTCGATGTTAAACAGTTTGGACTGTTATACACTAACTGATATTTGTTAGTTGTTAGTCCTACGAGCGCTACGTCAGGCGACTGATATCAGCCCACGACAGTTTATATCCAACCAGGCTTACTTGGAAAGAGGCCAGGGGCTGACTGGGTCCTCTTAAAGGGCACATACCTTGAATTATCGGAGGATGCGAGTTCTATAGCCCATGAGCGCACACCGGCCCAGAAGCCGGTTGGTCGGCGGCCCAGTCCGCCCCTGAAAGAAGCGAATCCCAATCCAGTCAGACTGAAAGCAGTGGAGATAATAACCACTGAGGTGCAACGGTACAAATATGTATAGACCTATAGAATATTGGCGACCAAAAACCTCCTTCAAAAATAATAAATCAAGGGGAACTTACAGTGTTACCTCCCAATAAGGAACACCCAAGGGGTCGGATATTTTAATAAAAAAGCAAATATAGACCTATGGAATATTGGCGACCAAAAAACTCTTTCGAAAGTGGTGAAGCAAGGAGAATATATAATATCACCTCCCAATAACGGCATAAGCATAGGCAAAAAGTTCATAAGGGGGTTATAGGCTCAATGAGGGAAGTTACAACTTACAACTTACAACTTACAACTTACATATTCCTGTGTTAAATATTCAAAATTCCATTGCAATGGGGGGGTTACAACCCTAAAACGACCTCCTGGCTACGCCTATGAATAAGGGACACCCACGGGACCAGATATTTTGATATATTTATATATTTTATATTACATTTTGATATTTTATATAGAGCTATGGAATATTGACGACCAAAAATCTCTTTCGAAAATGATAAAGCAAAGAGAATATACGGTGATACTCTCCAATAAGGGACATCCACGGAACTGGAGATGTTATTAAAAAAGCAAATATAGACATATAGAATATTGGCGACCAAAAATAGCTCTTTCAAAAGTGATAAAGCAAGGAGAATATACAGTATTACCTCCCAACGAGAGACACCCACGGGGCCGCATATTTTAATAAAAAGGCAAATATAGACCTATGGAATTTTAGCAACCAATAATCTCTTTCAAAAATGATAAAGCAAGAAGAATATACAATAATGTACTCCCCAATAAGGTACATCCATGGAACCGGATATTTTAATAAAAAAGCAAATAAAGACCTATGAAATATTGACGGCCAAAAAAGCTCTCTCAAAAATGATAAATCAAAAAGAACATACAGTGTTACCTCCCAAAAAAGGGCACCCAAGTGGTCGGACATTTTAATAAAAAAAGCAATTATAGACTTATGGAATATTGGCGATCGGAAAGCTCTTTTAAAAATGATAAATCAAAGAAAACATACTGTGTTATCTTCCAATAAGGGGCACCCGCAAGACCGGACACTTCAATAAAAAAAGCAAATATATAAACCTATAGAATATTGGCGACCAAAAAACTCTTTCAGAAATGATAAAGCAAGGAGAATATACAGTGTTACCTCCCAATAAGTGACACCCAAGTGATCGGACATTTTAATAAAAAAAGCAAATATCGACCTATGGAATATTGGCGACTAAAAAGCTCTTTCAAAAATTATAAAGCAAGGAGAATATATAGTAATACCTCCCAATAAGGGACACCGACAGAAACGGACACTTTAACGAATCACTTAAATAGAGGTGCCTCTTTTTTATTTTCTTAACTGAAAATTGTGATAGAGGATACAGAATTTTAGTCGCTCGTCTAAATTTGGTCGCCTTTTCATATAGTGTTTTAGCAGTCAAGAAGAAAATCGCGATTATCATATACCGGGTGACCCAAAATGAAGTATAATCGCTCTTCTGATATTACTGTTAACTGTCACTTACACGTCGTGGCGTATAGATGAGACGAAAGGTATTTTTGTTTTCACCGGCGAAAAAGAACCGATCAAAACAACACATAAACGAATCAGATGCATGTGGCAATTAGAATATTTCAAACTAGCTTAGATTTAAAATGTAATAAAAAGTAAGAGTAACTAACAGAATAAGAAAATATCAAAAATATAATAGGATTGGCACAATTAAATTTAACAATTAAAATTTAAATAACTAAAAAAAAAATGCAGAGTAATTTAAAAGTTTCATTTGCATACTGTAGTTATATTTGTAGCATTTTATTGTAGTTTAAAATGGAAAATCGTTGCCCGTCATTGAAAATAACTTTCTAGTCCTTTGAAACGAGGATGTGTGGCATTTAATATATCGGTATTAGTTTTAGGGATATTGCACATCTTGACAATGGACTGTAATTTGTTTGAGCTTGACAACCTAATAAATGAATATTTTGTATTTTACGTGGCGATGAAGAGTTTTTGAAGCTTCTACTGTTTTTGCAAAAAATCGATGGATGTTTTGTTAAATCGTCTTCGTTTTATCTATCTTTTTACTATTAGTATATTCCTCAATTTCATTGTCTATTTTTTGAATAGGACCCGATTTCGACGTCACTGTATTTTCGTCGATGTGCACAGGGGCGGCTCGAGTCTGATTTTGAACCCGGGCGGGCTTTCATGGATTGCTTTTTGGCGCCCTCCCCCCATCTCTGGCGAAAACAGGAGATTTTCACAGATGCACAGTGAGCCATATACCCTATAAAAGTGGCCAAAAGTCTCTGAAAGAATTTCTCTAAAGATGTCTCTAAAACTATCTCTAAGACTTTCTCTAAATATGTCTCTAAAAATTTCTCTAAAAATGTCTCTAAAATTTATATAAATATGTCTCTAAAAATTTATATAAATATGTCTCTAAAAATTTATCTAAATATGTCTCTAAAATTTATATAAAGATGTCTCTAAAAATTTCTCTAAAAATGTCTCTAAAAATTTCTTTAAACGTATCTCTTTTTAGAGAGATTTTTTACTGTTGGGTCCATTAAAAAAATTTTAACTTGACTTCAGTTTGGCGCCCTCATCCAAATGGGACCCGGGAGGCCGCCTAAGTCGCCTGTTTCTTAAGCCGCCCCTGGATGTGCAGGAACTCTTAGGTCCATCTACCTGAAATTGCCACGAAAGTGAAAATTTCCACGACGCATAACAGGAGGCACTTTTCAAACCAAGACATATAAACGAAAATCGAATAGCATTATTTTGCCATAGCTTTGACTGAGGCAACACAGAAAATCGATGCATGGCTAAAAGAAACAGTTGAAAGAAAGGACGAATAACTGAGAAATTCCTGCATATCCGAGAGGACGTATATCTAAGAGATTTCTGCGTATCTAATAGAACGTATAACTGAGACAATACTGTATATCTAAGTGGACGTATAAGTGAAAGATTATTGTATATCTAACAGGATGCATAACTAAGAGATTACTGTATATCTGAGAGGACGTATAACTGAGAGATTACTGTATATCTGAGAGGACCTATAACTGAGAAATTTATGTATATTTGAGAGGACGTATAACTAAAAGAGTTTGTATATCTGAGAGAACGTATAACTGAGACATTTCTGTATATATAATAAAACGTATAACTGAGACATTGCTGTATATTTGAGAGAACGTATAACGGGTTACTGTATTAAGACCTTTCTTGCAGGAGAACTAGCAAAAAAAGTTCAAAAATTTGCCGATGAGGGCAAAATGGCGCTGCCAGCGAGTAATGGAGGTTAAAATCGGGTACTGGGATATCTAATCGCCATAAAAAGGATGTCTAAGACTAATCACTTCAATCGATAAATAAGGGTAGTTCTCACCAAACTTGAAAACGATTATAATCGATTTATATGATTGCGATTGCGATTACCATAGTAGAATTATGATTACAATTACCTAAGCATCAAAGTTTAGATTACGATTTTGATTACGATTGCAGTCAATTTTCGGTTTTCGATTAAGACCACGATTATGAATGCACATAAAAAACATCGTTACAATTACGATTACAATCACGATTACTTGCACGCAATCAGAAATAATCAGTTCGATTATAATCATGGCAATTACGATTATAATCAATCATATCTGTTTTGATTATGATTAAATGAAATTTAAAAGTGTGATTATGATTATATTGCAGATTACAGCTACTTCAAAACATTCGATTAATATTATACATATGTGATCACGAGAAAATACAGGGTCTTTATAATTAAAGTTCCACTTTGAAATGGCCATAAAATGAAAACTACTGGACCAAATGTTACCAAACTTGGTAATAGCTTACAGGAGGTCATGGGATTTTATTTTCCGCAAAAACATAAATAAATAAATAAAAATAGAAATAAAAGTTAAAAAATCACCACCAGCGGAAATGGCACTGTATGCAATATTGTTAAACGAAATAAGACATGAAGACATCGTTTTAAAACGTTTTTAATCGTTTCTAAAACGTGTTACAAAGCATGTTGAATGTGGCGTCCACCATTTTCTGAAAGCAAGTTAAATCGCATTACTGCGTTCTCAACAGCAGCTCTTAGCATATCAGGAGGAATGTTGCAGACCCGACGGGAAACTTTAATATAACAAATACGGTTTTTCATTAAACATGTTCGGTGGGCGGGAGTGGGGGCACGTTGTCGAGCTGTCCAGGAACCCCTGTAACTCCTGTCCCCAGCGCTGGAGACAAGTAGCCTCACAATCTGGGCAACGAAAGATGCGTAAGATTTTGGGACCATTCACAAAGGACTGGCGCATGATTTTAGCTCCTTTTAATTCCCACCCCTCCTCCCGGTTCGCGTTCGTCTGATTTCACTCAACCCCACCCCTTGTGGCGGACGTCCGACAGACGACTACCCTCCCCCCAACACACACACACATGTTCTTCAAAATTTGCCCAACATCTTGAATTTACGTAAAAAATATTGTTCTTTATATTCGACATCTTGTACTATCCTTTTCAGGATGTAGGCGTGTCACATTTGCCCATGGGCGGATGTAGGTGTGTCACATTTGCCCATGGGCGAATGTAACTGACTCACACCATTTAAACAATAAAAAAAATTGTTTTTAAAATGCAGAGTTTCAAAGAGAGAGTTAAGCCCACAGTAAAACCCGTGGAAATCCATGGGCCAAAAGGAGGCAAGCGTCCCCCTTTGACCCCTTCTCCATACGCCAATGTCCACCGCCACCTCATTAGGGACTCCGGCTGTTTGTTCCCAGGCGTCTAATGGGAATCAGATAAGGGTGCGTACAGATGTGCAATAAAACATTGTAACAGAACATCGTCGCGTAACATCCCATGTTACGCGATGATGTTACGGGGCAAACATCGCCACTGTATCGCGCACTGATGATACAACAGTGCACAACATCACTGGATCCCGTCAGTTCATGCCGATATCCGGTCTACATTGACAAAACACTGTTCTTCGTAAACAGGTCTAAATGGGGTGCAACGGGAAAAACTGACAACTGGGCGGACGCGGAAATGTTGCGATATTCTGTCACGGAGTGCGGTCCAGACTTTATACGCGACGGTGTTACGATACGGTGTTCTGTTGCATTTGTAGACGCTGCCTTGGGTCACTCGGCTCCTTTTGCTTCCTTACCTGTATTACCCACCCACCCCCATAAAACGATCAAAAAAGTCATAAAACATGGGTGGCGCCCATCTTCTGTACTTTCCGGACCCTCTTTTTTTTCTGCAATCCCAATATATGCTTCAAATTTTTATGCAATTTATGTTTGAAAAAAAAAGTGTATTTTCCATCAAATTTGTAATAAAAAATTGAAATGTAGAATCTACGTAAAAAAAAGTATGTCTTTTCCACCAAATTTGTAAGAAAAAAAGCGGATGGTCCTTAATGAAGAAACCCCCCTCTCTTCTACTCTGTCTGATTAGACCGCCGCCCCCCCATCAGGCAAGGATGTCCTTTGTGAATGGTCCCTTTACAAATGTCGGGAGCAATTGAAATTTTAATTAATTTTTACTAGTTCAATTTTAATTACTTAATTTTTTTTTAATTTTTAAAATGTCTTTATAGTATTGAATCACGCGAATATATATATAGCAAAGAGTATTAATCAATGATAAACTTTGACACCTAGTTACAAGAACTTTAAGTAATAATAATAATGATAAAATAAATAAATTTTCCTAAAAAGAAATAAAGAATAAATGAAGAAAACAATTTATATAAATAATATTTGGAAAAAAAAACTCAAAATAGAAAATCTTGAAAAACTATTTAGAAATGCTTATAGATAAAATTCAAGCATGATAATAATAATGATTACAATAACATCATAATTATCATTGTAATTATGATAAATATGTTTTCAATTTTCAAGGCAAATCATTTTTACGAATTTATCGACAATTTTGTATATGCTTCGTTTCACTGAAATGTATGTTGATTATTCAACACAATAAGGAGATTAATAATTAAGTGGCCAATTAAAATTATTGTTAGTAGAGAAACTCTAAAGAAAGGAGAAGGATTTAATTCCGTTCACCCCCAGAAATTATCGTAAAGTTCCGAGAAACAACTTAAAAAAGATTAAGTCAATTTCCGATAACGATAATTCTCGTAAAGTTACGATAGTATCTTCTTTGGATCGTAATTTCTCTTTCTGAAAACATACGAACAATAGGAAATAAAAGTGACGCAATCGTGACGTCATTAGGCACGGATGTGCGTCACACACTCGTCATGGGCGGTTGAATCGAACCCTGGGCTTCACTTCGAGCTTGCCAACCTTTTATTGTTTAAATTATTTTCAAACCGTTTTGTCCGTTGTTGACCGCAAACCGTTTTTATTTTAGGTTTCCAGGAAGAAGAAAAAACAACAATTGCTGTCAATTACGGGAAAAAACAACTGGTCCATATTTATTTATTTATTTGTTGCCTTATTGAAATATATCTAGAACGTCAATTCGAACCTGCTGCAATATAAGAATTAAACTGCAATCATTGGAGTAGCTAGCCTATGAGTCATGTGGGGGGGAGGGGGCTATAAATTCCACACTAATGCTCCATACATAGTAACTATTTGTAATTTTTATTTTTCTAGGGGGAGACTAATCCCCTTCCCCATAGCTCTTCCCTTATTACGCCAATGGATACAGAAGCAAGTTTATATAATTAATCGATAATGTTTTTACATTGTTGTGATGGCCAAATTGTGAATACAATGTTATAAAAATAGCTAAATTGCACTTTAATGGCACTTTATAAATGCTAGAAAAATAGCCAAATTGTGGTTAGAATACTATATAAATAGCAAGATCATAGTTTGAATAGGCGCCTATATGAATACTTTTTGTGGGGAGGGGCTGTGAAAAATTATTACCTCCTTCTCACGGCTATCGAAGATTTTAGTGACTGCAGAAGATGCTAAAACGCTACAAAAATAATTGATACTGCTTAACAATTAGTAATGAGCTAAAAAGTACCTTATTTTAAAATGTGACTGTAATTTTTTTTTTTAAGTAAATAAATGCGTAGCAGAATCGTGCAAATCAAATTTTTTGAACCTCTAGGGAGCACTCGAGCCCCTCCTACCCACCTATAGGGGCGCCTATAAATGCTGTTAAAAATAGCTAAATTTCCTCACCTATATTTTTTAGAAAACTACCATGATCTGTTTTATATTATCCAATTATTATGCAAAAAACATTCTCCCCCCCTCTCTTCAATTTTCCTTTTACCATTTTCTCAACTGTTCCGTTAAGCCGTGGTCTCCATACTACCACAGCTTAACGTAACAATTCACTACAAACAGTTAAATATATTTGGCTGATTTTAGTGAAGTGTTTTGGTTTTTATTTTACGTCACCAAAAATACTGTCAGGACGGGATAATTCTGTTTAAACTATTTGTTGTGTTGCGTTCCAAGAAAACACGAAATATTTTCCGATATGGGACTGATTGGCTAAACGTGATCTTCGAAATACCACCTAGTGTATTGGGAATTGAATGTTCCTTCGTGAGTCCAAAAGTGATGGTCCTAGCACCTAAATCATTGGAAACGGTTACGGTTGGACCGACGACTCGCGCAATCTCCATAACCCGTCCTACTTCGAATGTGAGAAACACGCACCAAGGAATTTAAGATGTTTATCGTAATTTTTTACGAGAAATTCAAGCGCCTAAACCACATTTATATTCTGTTATCATAAATGAATGCGCGCACATACGATAAACGAAATCCGATATTTTCATTAGCGTCGTAACGGTTCTCATAATAATACGTTGAAATGACTTGCGAGTTTTTTACTTCAGATGCGAAATTAATCGTAAACTAACGTTTTTTTTCTTAAGAGAAGTTCATTTATCTTTGAGCGAACATGGCGCGCCCCCTGGTTAATAAAAATGCGAATGAAGAGCCCCATTGTGAAGTTAAGAAAATTTAGTTGCACGGTCACGGTTAGGCGAGACCTCCCAGTTGAAATCGAAACTTTCTCTTAAACATCCGTGCTTCTCGGGGGAAGTACGTGCCTCCTGTCCACTCTCGCACCTCTGTTTGTGAGAGAATAAAAAAGGGGAGACGTAGGACGGGGGCGTTTTCAAATTGAATGGATGTCTTTGTTCATTCTTCTTTTTTCAACCTCACTGGATGTGTTCCTTCCCTTTTGTAAATAGGAGACCTTTATTTAAGATTTTTTACAAAGTACATTCCGTGTAGCCCATGACGTCATAAGATTATCTGCTGACGTCATATTCCGGGAGAAATTGCAAAAAGATCGAGATACAATTTCACAAAAATTAACTTTTTCTGCAAGATCTCGTTCTGTGATGAATACAAAAAGAAAAAAAAAAGGTAGTCGGGTTATTACTTGCTTTTTTTTTTCTTATTTTTATTTTTTTAAGGTTACCATAGAGAAAAGAAATTTAAACTTCCCATGTTAACTTAAAAAAATACATCTTCATCAATGCCAAACTATCGTTTCAGGTTTTTCGACACTTTTTATATTACGCATAAATCGTAGACACTTCTTTTCCAAAAACTTTGGTATTTTAATACTTTTACGATCAAAGGCATTGGTGCTGCCAGATTCGAGTGACAACTTTCGAAACTTAAAAAAATGGCAGACGAGACTCTTGCTATTTAAAGGAAATAAATAAAGATGCTTTGGTTATTTTGATTTATTATTAGTAGTAGAAGAAGAACAAGAACAAGAAGAAGATTGGGCATGATATTAATGGGAAAGGTGGCCGCCATTTGCAATTTAGGTGTAGCGGTTAATAATCGATGTAACCAAACAAAAACACACACTCTCTCTCTCTCTATAGTTGGAGTCAGGCTGGGGCTAGAGGAAGTCGATCATCCCCCTGAAAACCTAATTAGCTCCCACTGGAGAATAGAGTTTCTTTTTCAAATTATTTTAAAATTTTCATTTAAATGTTTTGTTTTGTACAAAATTGTACATGACAACAGATCCTGTCTTTGACGTTAAAAGCACAGTCTAACTTCGATTTAACGATATCCTCGATATAACGATTGTTTTTATTAGTCTGGATTGAATTATATAGAGTGCAGTGTTATATTTTCCGCAATTTAACGTTTGTTGTCCTCCATTTAACAATAAACTTTTCGTCATGAGACTGTAGCTGCAAGTAGAATTTCAGTTAGAAAATCAGTTATCATCAGAAAATCAACTTCAATTGACAAGGAGAACCCACAGTGAGTGCCCCGCCGATTTTGATGAAATTTTTTGATGAAAGTAGAGCCAAAATAAGGAAAATACGTATCTCGATATTCGTGCCAATGCGCATTATTTTCGAAGATATGCATTTTTAAAGATTTTGCATCCGATATATAAGCTTAAAATACGACGCCCTCTGCAAGCCAATCGGTAGCTTAGTTGTTAAGTTGCTGGCACTCCGTGCGTAAGAAATCAAACACTTTTTTTTAATGTATCCTTTTTACATGTTTATTTATGTATTTTTATTAGTAAAAATACTTCGCTTACAATCGGATTTTGTTCATAAACTTACTTTAATAAAATTCATATTTATGTAGTTATGTTAATTGTATGCTTATTGGCAGTGATAATTTCTACTCGAATTTTAATTGTTGATTATTAAAAAGTTGAAAAGTAGAAAAAGTTTTGGTGTAGCCATCCAGCCTGTTATGTAGTTAAGTAGATCCAGCACACTTTAATAATGTTTTTACAAATGACGACGGCACCTCTTCTTCTACTGTTGAAGTAATTCCACCTCATTGTACCCCATACTGTCAACCTCGTGATGTGTACTTCTTCCGTCAAGTAAAAAATTTCATTAAAAGGTTACAAAATTGTGTTGAAAGCTTACAAAAAAATAGTCATTTAAACATGCGAGCAGATAGATGCTTTGAAGATCCATTCACTTATTCACAATCAACTTTCGGCGCCGAATTTTAAGAATATGTTACAGTACTCTTGGTTTGTTGCAAAGTTAACAAACGAAAGAAGCGTTTTTGAAAATGTAGATGGTATTTGTTTTCCAGATGATATTAGACAAAGAAAATCAGTTGTTCGAACAATTCATTTATAAAATGCTCACGTTGTAGAATTTTTTTATGTTTTTATTGTTTTTATGATAATTATCATCCAAAACTGTGTACCAGTATACAATTCCGACACCTCCGATAGTGATACACAAAAAATATGTTCACGTCAGTCAGTTTTAAAATAAAATTGATTGCATTTTATAAAATAAAATGTTTCTATATAAATAAAATGCACATAAATGAGATACACATAAAATGTTTATATGTTATAAAATAAAATTATGTTTATATGTTATAAAATAAAATGATGCTTATATGTTATAAAATAAAATATTACATACTAAAAATACATTTTTCAATAGATAAATATATTTTAAAAAAATATTAGGCATAATAGATACTAATAGTGGAAACTGCAAAGGCTAATAATGACAAAATAAGACGAATTAACGCAGTTTTCTTTTTTATTTAATGGAATTGTTAAAAGTTTTCAGAAAAAATCTTTCCATCCTTAAATAAAACAAAACTGCGTTATTGGTGTAATTTCATCCCTTCACAGGTTGACAATGAGTACGCAAATTTTATAAAAGTTATATTCACATAAAAACTTACAGCTAACTCCTAAACTTTTTGTACCTTTACAACTCTTCAATAAAATATTAAAATTCGTGTAAAAATTATAACTGCGAAAAATAGTATCACAGAATTAAATATGTAAATATGAATTTTATTAAAGTAAGTTTATGAACAAAATTCGATTGTAAGCAAAGTATTTTTACTAATAAAAATACATAAGCAAACATGTAAAAAGGATACATTAAAAATAGTGATTGATTTCTCCGGGAATCGAACACAAAAATACGGGGTGGAGCGCCAACGACTTAACAACTAAGCTCCCGACTTGCTTGCAGAGGGCGTCGTGTTTTAAGCTCATATATAGTATGCAAAATCTTTAAAAATTCATATCTCCGAAAATAAGCCGCATTGGCACAAATGCCGAGACACGTATTTCCTTATTTTGGCTCTACTTTCGTCAAAATCGGCGGGGCACTCACTGTGGGTTCCCCTCGTGAATTTACCCAATTGAATCGTACTCAGACGGATTGATGGGGTTTGGAACCCCCAGCGAGATGAAATTTTAGATATATATATATAGAGAGAGAGAGAGAGAGAGAGATGAATCAGCTGAGTAGCGTGGTTTTAGACAATAGGTAAAAAAACTGCTCGTTAAATCCGAGTTTTAAAAATACTTGTTCCGTAAAAGCGATTAAATTATATTGCGTTTAATCATTACTCCAAGCAAAATCAATATTTTCCTCGTTATATCCGGAAACTCGTTAAATGCAGGCTCGTTATAAGTATGAGATCTTCTGCATTTCACGGCCCCCCCCTAAAAATTTCCTTCCTTGATCGGCCTCTACTTGATATGTTTTTCGAAATTTTGAAACATAATCATCACATATTTCAAGTTAATGATAAGTTGATTATATAAGAAACAGTGTTCGGTTGGAATAATTGATTATTCACCATCCCCCCCCAATAAAAAAAAACACAATATGTATATATTATTATTATTTTGGGGACTGGAAGGAACGGTGAACAACTGAAGAATGAATATATATAAATTGGGGGGGATGAAAATACAGTGAACTCGTGCTTTTACGAACGTCCAATTTACGAATTTGACGTTTTTACAAATCACTGAATTGGTTCCGAAAAATATCCTATTGAACTAACCTTAATTCCCGCTACCCAATTTACGAACAAAAAATCACACATTCATTCTACTTTACAAATTCAATTTCCTCACTTCCTTTTCACTGATTTTCTTCGGACGCCGAATTTTTCGAAAGGAGAGAGCATAGGCGTAACTACGGCATTTTACTAAGTGGGGGGCCATGGCCCCCATAAAGACTTATCAGTTTTCTAATCGACATTTCCAAAAATAAAGTATTGGTAACCCCTATTTCGGGAAAAATGTATCGATATTCGCCTATACCAATATACCGGAATATCGATACACCTACTACTTTTAAATATCCCTAATTTGAAGGAATAAGTTTTTAAGTACTTTTTTGTTGAACTATGCGAGGGAATACATAACTTTTCCCTTTTCATAGTAGAATTATGATTTATTCATTAACATACTAGTGTATAGCAGAAATTAATATTTTTATTAATTGATTAAACATTCAGAAAGAAAGAACGATCACAAGCAGGGCTTAATTTCTAACAAAAAAAAAGTGCAGGAGCCCTAATATTATGATAAATCGATTAAAAAATCAAATGGCTGCAAAAGAATCGATAAATCATATCAATTGTTTATGTCCATTTTTCTGGACAACAAAATGCTTGACCTTAATCACAAATTCATTACTTTTTCATGACATTCATGACCTTTTTTGGCAATTCATGACCCTGGAGGGGCTCCGGCTAATATTTAAATAATCGCCAAAAATGAAGAAGTACCGGAGCCGGGCTCCGATGGGCTCCCACCCAATTTCAGCTCTGATCACAACCACATAGGCCTAACTATGTACACTTATACAGCTATGTAATACCTATGTAACACCTATGCAATACCTATATAACACCTATGTAACACCTGTGTAATACCTATGTAACACCTATGTAATACCTATGTAACATCTATGTAAGACCTATGCAACACCTATGCAACACCTATACAACACTACTATAACTATGTACGCACGTAACTATTTCTTCAACTCTAAAAATGAGGTAAAAATTTAACCTTATTCATTCGACACATTCTAGAGATCTAACTGAATGTAATTCATAATTTTATCCCACCAGTGTTACTATTTCAGCTTAACATAGAACCTTATCCAATTTTGTGTCATCGTTTTCTCAAATGAAGCACAATTATCATATTAACATTAATTTTAATATATTCTATTCGTCGGCTCACGGAAATGCTGTTTAAATCAGTTAAAGAACTATTTAACGTTTTTATATTCCAAATATTTCAGAAAGTAACAAACTTCAACAGAATCGTAAAATAATTTTTGGAAGAGAATCCCGTAACAAGCTTCGGCTTTATATTCTCTTGCAATTCTAACCCAAATCATAAACGTAAAATGTAAAAAGATTTCTTCTATGTTTTTTCTCAAAGCGCTGATGGTATGTACCTCACGAAAATGTATACAAAATTGGGTTAAATAAACATTATTATTATTATGACATTTTTCAGTGGGTGGGGGAACATGATCCTTTTTATACGAGAATAAGTTGTAAAAGATTATTGAGCTTTAGCCTCTTGTATAATTTTATTTCCAAGCATGGACGTAGGTGGGAGGGCGAAGCTGATAACCCCATGTTCCCGATGCCCCCCCATAGAAACGCCCTGATGTACAAGGCACAAAATGACGCCAACCAACTTCACCAAATATTCTCCATCTTGAATTACTTTCTCTTCACATTGTTTTAGAAATTTTTCTTACACATTTCCTGATTCCGAACACCGCTTATATAATATAAACCTCTCAATACAGCGAATATGAAGCAATAGCTGTTCGTGTTTTCTAAGGGCCTCAGTTAATTTTTTTCCATTTGTAAAATCCACTGTTTACAAACTTTTCATTTTGCTCACGTATGCCTCCTATCTAGAATTGCCTGCATATAACGCAATAGATTGTGTCTTCATTTATGTTATATTTAAGCAAGTTGTATGTGTATCATAATATTTAGCTGGAAAGGATCGCTATCTCCAAACTCATACTTTGGATAATTGACTCAAGGCCGAGATGGATCATTCTTAAGAGTACCTAAATCTAGGAGTCCTGTTCCTTCAGTGTCGTTAGTTTGGACATCATCACTTAAATCTTTAAAAATCTCTCTTAAATCAATACTTTATTTCACATTCACCTTTTTAAGAAATTTCTAGCACAGCACCGATCTTTAGCCCCATTCGGGCCACCAGGTCCGAATTGGGTTCGATTCTCCGTGTACGCAAAATACTTTTTTTTTTTAAATTTCATCGGTTTTCAAGTCCATAAATTATATCGTAATTTTTTTTTAATGCGGTCATAGTTGTTCATATTTTTAAGAATTATATTTCATTTTTAAATTCATTTTTAAGTGTAACTGAAATCCAAGACTTACGTACATATTCTCCCCTAATAATTCCAAGAAAAATTCTCTCTCTCATTGATTAACTTTAAGAACTAAAGCATTTTTTTATAAACCTTGTGAATAATTAGAGTTTTAAATAGGACAACTATATACATTGA
>QLNU02003225.1:6249440-6272037 GCA_006491805.2 Dysdera silvatica | reverse complement strand
TTGAATATTTTTATTCAGCCTACTTACCAGAAATGATCTCCCTTAAACCAATAGTACTACATTTCTCATTCATCTTTTTAAGAAAAAATCCCTAGCAGTAAAGGAGCTTTATCCCCATTCGAACCACCAGGTCCCGGGTTCGAATCCTCCGTCATGTACGCACTAGTCACTTTATTTTTTTATCAAACTTCATCCGCTTTCCAAACCATAAATTGCATTAAATAGATAATATTTTTCTGAAGGCGATGCATATTTTTTGAAATTTTTAAGAATAAAATTCATTTTTAAACCCATTTTTAAGAGTACCTGTAATTCACGACTTAAGTACGTATTCTCCTCTAGTAATTTGAAGAAAAAAAAACCATTTCTCATCTGTTAAGGTTAAGAAGTAAATCATTTTTTTACAAATCTTCTGAATATTTAATTCGAATTTTAGACAGAAGGACAACTGTTCTAAAATTATGAAAAAAAATGTTTTCTTAATAAACGTTCAAATCAATTTTTCCCCTGGAAAATTCAACTTTAAACCTTTGCCTTTTATGCCACTTGTACAGAATCATAAAATCTACCTTTTTTCTTGTCAACATCCCCGCATTCTGGAAGAGAATCTCGTAACGAGCTACGATTTTATATTCTCTTCCATTTCTAACGTAAAGCCTAAAATAATTTAATATCTTCTCTTACATTACTATAACTTTTATACTTCTCAAGTTATATAGGTATATCACTAAATATTGTATATCGGGTTGAATAAATTAATAATAATAATATCTCATTATAATTATTTCATAAATCGAAGCACAATTTTATGAAGCCTTGCACCAAAACAATCCCTCTTTAACCACCATTTCATTTCTTATTCATCTTTTTATGGATAGTCTGGTGGTAATGGGTAAGAGGAAGAGGGGAAGACCACGTCTGAGATGGAAGGATAAAGACCGAAGATCTGGAGGAGTATGGATGGAGTAGAGAAGAGGCATTGGATAGAAAATTGTGGAAGGGAAGATTAAAAGCGTATAACGCCGACCCCACATAAGGGACCGTTCAAGTATTACGTAAGCATCCTTGATGGTCTGAATCATGCTTATGTAGTCCTAAGGAAGTGATAACCGCACTGACAGAACTGCAATATTGACAAGGGAAATATCTCAAGTGTCAATTGCACCTTGAATTTGGACCTACATCAGATGAGAGATTTATGTGAATAATGAGAGAAATCGAAAAAAAATTAGTAATTTTCGAATTTTTATGGATTTTTAAAATTTCTATATTTACACCTAAATGTAACTTTCTTGCGTTACTTCCAAGCTATGCGACAAGTAGTAAAATAGGGAATTTATTTTTAATTTGGTGTTTTTTGACACAAGGAACAAGTTCTCATTTGCCACTGGCAGTTTTTTGTAATTGTCACAGTCTCAACAATTTACCTATAAAGAAGGGCTTCTTAAATTTTCTACTTAGCGGCCACTTTCATCCGAGCAAATATTTTTGTGACTCTAGGTATAGAGGTATATAAAATAGGAATACGAATTATACACTGTGTCCGTAAAGTCATGGTGCACTTTTGACCGGTCACAGGAAATCACAGGAGCACAGGCACGCACAGAGTTTTTAGGGCACCTTAGGTAACTCTCCCATGTAGCCTCTACAGACTCGTCACTTACCGATGGTCTACCAGAACGGGGTTTGTCCAACAAACTGCCGGTATCCTTCAACTGCTTATCCCACCGATTAATGTTATTCCTATGTGGTGGCGCTTCGTTGTACATGCGACAATATTCACGTTGCACTTTGGTCACGGATTCGAATTTAGCAAGCCACAGAACACACTGAATTTTCCTCTGTAACGTCCACATCTCGACTGGCGTGGGCGTGGGCTGATCCACTGCCGCGCAGTTCGTGGTGTTGCGTCATCACCTGTGTGCGCACACGCTTGCACATCAGAGTACAGAAACTTGGAGAGTTTTCCTTTTATTTGGTGAAGATTTCACATTTCTATCTTGTTTCGTTGATTTCCTGTGACCTTTGCTGATAATAAAGTATAAAATAATGTATTCGAAAACAATTCCTTAACATACATACAAATAAAATTTTACCACATATTAAAAGACAAATACATAGGCCGGTACTTATGTTTTTAGAATCTGGCAACACAAAAGATCATAGCTTTCATTGTTGTTGATTTTTAAAATTTCAACTTTCACGTAAGCATTGGGTGTTACAGAACCAGAATTGCTATAAAATTCTTTTTACACGGCGTTGCTTTAAAGTTAATGAGGTAGTGAAAAAACATGGATTTTAGTCGAAGGGATTTTCGAGCCATGGTTTTGTATGAATTTCGACAAGGTTTGACACAGCAATGTTTGTCGATCGTATGAATTCGACTTTTGGTAATGAAGCACCATCTAAAGCAACAATTTACAACCACTTTAAATAATTCCATTTTGGACGTGGGAGTTTCAGTGATGAGTTTCGTGAAGGTCGACTAATAAAACTGATGTGACACCAAAAGGCATTGCTGATGTGCAACGATCAATCACTTTAGATCGTCATGTCGCATCTGGTGAAATTGAGGCATCTTTGAACAGTTCAGGGACCCGTGTGCATTCAATTTTACATGATCATTTAAACATCAAGAAAGTATATGCGCGTTGGATACCAGGCAATTTAAATCAAACTCAAAAGGATGCTCGTGTCAAATGATGCAAGGAAAATTTAAAAAGATTCAATTGTGGTGCCTCAAAATATGTCTGTGATATTGTAACAGGTGATGAAACCTGCATTTATTCCTATGAACCCCAAACAAAACAACAACCCACTGTTTGGGTGTTCCAAAATGAACCGAATCCTACAAAAGTTGTTCAAACAAGAAGTACTTCAAAGAAAATAATTGCCTCGTTTTTTTGGTAAATCTACCCATGTCGCAACTATTGCATTGGAAGATCGTAGAACAGTAAATGCTGATTGATATACGACAATCTGTTTGCCAGAAATAGTTGCTAAAATCAGAGAAAATAACTCGAAATGTTGCATCGTTCTTTATCTTTATGACAATGAAAACTCACATACTACATTTCAAATTATAAATTATTTGAAGCAAGAAAACATTGATTCATGAGTCATTGCCCTTATTCACCTGACTTAGCATCCAATGATTCTTTTCTGTTCCGAACGATCAAAAATAAAATAGGTGGTCAGCGATTTAACAGCCTAGAAAAAGCAGTTGAAGCTAAAAAATCACATGTTTCTGATATACCAACCTCTGAATGGCAGAAAACGCTATTTTGAAAATAGGTTTATTCAAATGAAAAAGGGCATTAACGATAAAGGCGAATATCTTGCAAAGCTATAAAACAATTTTTTCGATATGGAAATATTTTGTATATTATTTTCTAAAAACTTAAGTATTCGTTCTCGTATTAGCATTTACACCAATAAGCTGAGTGCGCTTGTTTACTTTTACATAAAAACTTAAATCTTGGATGAATATTTGATACTGCAGGACGTATAGCTTCCTCAACGTTTTGCAGCGTTGAACGATTTTTTGCCTTGGCGCAGTATAGCCCAGATGCTCTTGCGCCATAAAACATCCAAACAAACAAACAAACGATTTTTTGATTTTATAAACATTGATGCTGAAAATCCCGTTTCGCATAAATACGTAATGCAAAATATTTGAAGTGTGTTTAGGACTTTTTCAGAAAGTGTTGCAAATTCTGTCTTAATTTCCACCCAAATTTCTTCTAACAATATTTTGGAAAACACAAGTTTTAGAATTGTCTTTCGACAACTCGACAAACTCTTCTTGAGCGTTTAATGGTAAATGAATGGCATTAATCATCTCAATTGAGTGTGGTTTATGCACCCAATTTTCTTTTTCAACGTCAAAATTTGAAGGAAAATATTTTTAAAATTTTGTCTCCAAGTACTTTAAATAATCAATTATAACTTTTGGAATTAAATCTTTGAAAATGTTCATTTTCAATTATTAAAACGCCCATAGCTGTAAACATTTCTAAAGACCCATTTGCCACACTGTTTTTCTATATGTTTTGAAAATAATTTTAGGTCGTAGTGTGTCCAGAAATGTTTACGTTTTACTAAAATTTCTGCGACCCCCAAATTTAGTTTTGTATCTCGCACGCAACCCCAAATGGGGTCGCGACCAGCACTTTGAGAAACCCTGCTACTATAAAGGACAAGAGAGCGTAAGAATGTCCCAATTTTTACATGTAAACTTGAAAGTGTTTGGCGTATTATTCACGGCTTTAAAATATTTCATTAATACACTTTGGTGTTGATTAATGCACTACTGCCAAAACAGTGTTATAATAATTAATATAAATACTTCACGTATGGTGTTATGAATTAATATGAATCGTTTACACACAGTGCTATAATAATTAATATAAATACTACATGCAGTATAATAGTGTATGAATAGTTTACACAAATGGCTATAATAGGTAATATAAATAGTTTACATGGGTGTTATAATAATTAATATAAATAGTTTACATACAGTGTTATAATAATTAATATAAATAGTTTACATACAGTGTTACAATAATTAATATAAATAGTTTACATACAGTGTTATAATAATTAATATAAATAGTTTACATACAGTGTTACAATAATTAATATAAATAGTTTACATACAGTGTTATAATAATTAACATAAATAGTTTACATACAGTGTTATAATAATTAATATGAATAGTTTACATAGAATGTTATAATAATTAATATAAAGATTATAAATATGCAGACTGTAATCAATATTCTAGCCAGTATATTAAACATTCCTGTTGAAAAACACGGACCAGATCCATCTGCGATGACATGAATAAGTACACGGAGATAGAAGATCATTACCTACATTCGAAAAAATTATATTAGAGTAATTATTGAGAATGAAGTAACGTTAGAGTTTGAGAATGATGGTAACGTAAATAACGTTAGTAATATAGATTATATATCTGACGATGACAACTCCGTAAATCATACTTTAGATAACGAAAACCGTTCAGATTATACATCTGATAATGATTTTTGCGGGGAAAATTGTACTTTGAAAGAAATGAGAAACATTGTGAGCTATTGCAATTCTTGTAAAAGAAAGAAACTTCAACAGACTCAAAGACGTTGTCAAAAAGCAGTGGGTTATAAAACAATGTCGTTTTAAAATTATATTACCGAATTTGGGACAAATAGAAAGAAATATAAATTGATATAACGAGGACAGTTGGAAAAATTCAAACACGATAGGTGTAAGCATATATATCCATACATGACTCAGATTTAAAGAGACAGGCTTATCATAAAGAAAAGGGTTTAAACATTAGGAACTGTATGATTTCAAAGAGTTTTATATACAGAATAAAAATATGAGTATATATTCTCGTAAAGTTACGAAACATACAACCTTAGCTAAAAATGAAAACGAAGAAGCTGTTAAAAACACAGCAATTGAATTCGTTTTATCATCACGTCATGCATTTGCACATTGCTCAAAGAGCCAAATATTTAATGCTGATCAGAATGGTTTTGCATATTTCATACCAAATAACAGAACATTATCTCACAAAGATGAAAAAAAAAAACTCAACTTCAGTTTCGTCAGCTTTATCTATGACTCAAACATGCACTGTTATGTCCTATTATCAATGGATGGAAAATTGAAAGGTAGGTTGTTACGTTTGCTTAAATCAAATGGATCTGTTAGACCACAAGTACGTTGTCACATATACACTTTTTGTGCCACTAATATTCATACCACATGCACAGAATCTGGTAAAATGAGTAAAAAAATCTTGAAATAGTTTAATTGTTAATTGTTTCTTCCTAATTTAAGACTCCCCAACCTCTTGTGTTATATTACAGTTTTGGACTGGATTATCAGACCCATCTACATATAGCGACATGCAGAATAATTGCTTGGAACCTCAAATTCCTCCAGACTCAACATCACTAATTCAACCTTTAAATATTTATTTTTTTCCGGCAGTGCAAATTTTTCTTTAAAAAATTTTAAACTATGTCGGTCTAAATGAAGTCGCAATAAATTTAATAGAACACAATGAAATAATAAAAAAAAAACATTCATTGATTTATAATCAAATTCAGTCTGAGAAATATAAACGTATGTTATGACAGAAGAAGAAAAATTAATTATGACAAAAAAATATAAACATATGACCCCTAGTCAGCTTGCAATTATACTAACGTTGCTGTTGCGTAATTTCATAATATTTTAATTACGTCATTTCAAGTTGTCCGCGAAGAACGTGCTTTTAGTGAATGCAGATATTTTTCTTTTCTAAACTATACCCAATGAGATCGAATTATGTTTCTTACATTTTTGCTTGTCATTTTCATGAGTTGTCATGCAATACTATTTAAGCACTATAAAATTCTTACCTCAATCTTTCTTTCGTAAACACAGTTAGACAGACAACCTATTATTTGATACTTGCAGCTTTTTTTCTTCTTACGAGTAGTAAGATGTAGGTTACAATTTTTGGTTATATTTTTTATATTAGAGTAGAAATTTTTTATGGGAAAAATGAGAAGAAGAGTGTATTTTCTTTATAATTTACTTTTTTTATGTCTATACCGCCGCTTTTTTTAAAAAGTTTTTAGAATTTTAAGTATTGATTTTTTTTATTTTGACTTTCCAAGGAGGGGATCCATTATATCCTCTGTATCTATATCACTGATATCAGTTTTTTTGTCATATTTTTTTGCCCAAATGTACTACTATGTGAAATAAAGTTTGTTGATAGTCAATAATTTCATTAGATGTGATAACGCGCCAACTTAGGCTTTACTAGAACTCCGCTAAAATTAAGATGTATATTGCCATCAATTATTTTTGCGTTAACATTTACTGCAAAATTCCATATTGGCAGAATCATACATTTCTGAAAAACTTGCTCGCGCCAAAAAACACCAAATTAAAAGTTTTTCCCTATTTCACTACTTCTCGCATTGCTTGTAAGTAACACAAGAAACAAACAGTTATTTCGACACTGGCATTCTGCCTTCACTTGACAAAGGGAGCAGTTGGCTCCCGAAACGTCGTGTTTTTAAACCTTACGCCAGTGTCGAAATAACTGTTTGTTATGGAATCTCCTGGTGAAACTCTGTATTGTTTCGTTAACACAAGAAAGTTACATTTCAGTTCAATTATCGAAATCTTAAAAATTTATAAAAATTTGAAAACTGAGCTTTGCAGACTAATTAGTTTGAATTAAATTAAATTAAATTAAATTAACCAACAATATGCAAAAAATAAATATAAAAATAAAATAAAATATAATAAAATAAAAATGTAAAATGTTTCGAAAGAAAAAATAAAAAATAAAACAATATGCAGAAAAATAAATAAATCATTCGATTTCTTTCTCGTTTTTACCAAGCTCGGTGCGAAATCGATGCTAAATATAAACTAATTATATATTATATATACAGTGTATATATGATACTTGATGTTAGTAAATTACCACCGCTTGACATAAATATAATAAAAGCAATCGAACAACACGATCTAACAATCTAACAAACCGCTCGGGTGTCTGATTGCTTTATTATATAATATAATCTGTATATATACAGTAGTGGACAAAATTGTGGAAACCCTTTGAAAAAAGATTATTTTAGAGGTTTGATGGCTAATAACACCACTTTTTTTTGTACCAATACTATAAAATTATATATCATTGGAAAGGTAATTTAATCAAGATTGTAATGCAATAACATTTATGAATCGTATTTTAATAGAACAGCATTCATAAAGAAGAAAGGTGATATACATAGAAAAAATGAGATATACAAAAATGTTCACCATACCAGTTAATACTTAGTTGGGTAACCTTTAGCCTTAATTACGGCCTTACAACGCTTTCCCATGGAGTGAACCAAGTTCTTTAGTTCTGCAGCTGTTATAATATGAAACCAAGATTGAATTATTGCTTCTGTTAATTGTGTTTTATTGCTGGGTTGCTTCCGACTAACAAGCTTCTTTAGCCGGCTCCATAGATTTTCGATGGGGTTAAGGTCTGGGCTATTTCCAGGCCATTCCAGCAGTTGAATATGATGATCTTGAAACCATTTTTTGCACACACGAGCAACATGACATGGAGCTGAATCCTGTTGAAATATAAATGCTTCATTATCTTGGAAAAGATCACATGCAGAAGGCTGCAGCTTGGGCTCAAGTATTTCATTTATGTATCTTTGGGCATTTATATTCCCATTGATCACGCAAATTCTGCCCACACCTCTTGATGTTATACAACCCCAAATCATAACACTAACTGGGTGTTTCACGGTAGGTGTAATGCACTCAGGATGGAAATCTTCTCCAATTCTTCTCCATACGTATTTTACGCCATCACTACCAAACAGTGAGATTTTGGTCTCATCACTCCAAATTACACTGTCCCATTGTTCCGTTGTCCAGTTAACATGGGTTTTAGCCCAGTTTAATCTTTTCAACCTCTGTTTGACAGACAAAAATGGCTTTTTTCGTGGAATTCTTGCATTTAGACCACATTCATGCAGTCTGCGCCGAACAGTCCTTGCACTTAACTTCACATTGCATTGCGCCATTTCACCTTGTATACACAGAGATGATTTTTTCCTGTCACCTAGGCACTGTCTTTTAATTCTTCTATCATCACTTGCTGTTGTGCACCTTTTTCTGCCTTTACCAGTCTGGTTTTGTAATGACTGAGTCTCCTTATACTTCTTCAAAAATTTAGAAATGCCACCTTTAGTTAAGTTTCCCCCAATATTTCTTCTAATTTCTTCATAACTGTAGCCTTGTTCACTTAATATTACTATTTTACATCGCTTCCTAGGTGACCAGTCAACTCTTTGCGCCATTTCTTTAATTTTATTACGTTTTACAAGCACACTAAATCAAAGAGCACAAAAAAAAAACAACCAACTTGATAGCAATTACAGAACACACTGATAAATGTCCTGTAACCTGTTGGCTCATTGCCAAAACAAGAGAAAACATGATTGGCTCATTGCCAAAACAAGATGACACCTGATTGGCTCTGTAAACACTCATGCTCATTGGCCACATTCAAATGAAGGAAAGCTACTTCATATAAATGTAAGCAAGCTGTGCTTCTTTTTTCTGGTTATTTGGCTATAACTTTTGATAGAATACAGATAATTGAACAAATGTTATTGCATTACAATCTTTATTAAATTACCTTTCTAATGATATATAATTTTATAGTATTGGTACAAAAAAAAGTGGTGTTATTAGCCATCAAACCTCTAAAATAAACTTTTTTCAAAAGGTTTCCACAATTTTTGTCACTGTATATAACAATATTAAAATTTTAGTTTAAAAATGTAAAATACATCTAAAAACTTTTTCTTTCTTTTTTTAATTTGTCGTGGTTTGGTAACTTCAAATAGCGCAATAAATCGAAATCCGCAATAATCGGGGTTTTCCTGTATACTCACATGGACATGATGATAGAATGCCAATAGCAGCATTAATGTATGTGTTTGTTACGTATCTTTATAATTATCTATATCTTTTTGTTGATGTAACAAAATGTGTTTCAATATCCAAACTAACCTTTTTTTCGTTTTTTGAAAATGGTATCACTTTAAATCAGAATCAAACCATCTAATTACGGAAGGCCTTGAACAGAGACTACAAATGGCACTTGAATGGCAATTAAATCTACATGGTGCCTACAAAATTAGAAGCGAGGGGCAATATGGTAATATATATATATTCTTTAAATACTTTAGATCGTTCTCTGATACTTCTACCTATTATGAATATTTCTACCTAGTTCAGTCGTCTGCGTTTCTAGGCGAATGATGCCTGTTGAAAGGCTTACTAATAATTCACTAGAATTGGGCCTACATCTTGAAAAATAACTATACTCGTGGCAAAGCTAACCTGGTGAACTATTAACGCTACAGCGACCAATTCATGAAGGTGTAACGAGTATTCTTTCGCAGATTGGCGAAAAATGAGATAGCCCTCAATATTATTAGGCTATTTATCGCCTAATTTGGAATGCAGAAAAACGCGGTTGCCAAAATTCCAGGCGCCAAATATCCCGCCAAGCGAACGAAGTCTTCTGAGTGGTCAGTTATTTGAATGACGTCAGCGCTTGCTATAATGATTCTTTTTCCTAAATTTAATAAATACCAGATTTTAATTACACAAATATGCCTATGTTTTATGTATTTGAGCATTATTTTAATGTTTTATGTCCGAAATGTATCTTCTATTAACTCTCTTAACGTAAGAAAGGGCGAACTATATTGCACTGGCGGAATCATACTGCTCTGCGTCTTGCAAGTATACAAGGTTAGGTTTGCAGCGGGTATAGAAATGTTGATAAATAACAGTTTCTGACACTCGCACTTAAGCTCAAACCAAAGCTTTATGCGTAGGATAAAAAGCAGCATGCCATGACCTGGAGTCGAACCCGGAACCTAATGTATGACACGTTGACCTTTCACTTTCTCGGTCATCAAGGCAAAAACAACTTTCCCTTTCTCAGTATATAAGGTTTGCAAGTACCCTCCACAGAGTTAACACAATTGTCAATTGGTCAACATACAAAAACATGGTGGTATATTTTTTGTAATTTTCGTGGGAATTTTATAGATAACACAATATCTGCCTCTTGAGTTCGTGAAGCAACACGTGTATCTTTCAACGTTCTGGACACGGGCGCCGTTAGCGGTGAAGGGGGACAAGGAACCCGTCCCCCCAATGTTGGTATTTATTAGGGTTCCATGTTTCCCTCCAAACAAAATGCCTTTTACTCTTATGTTGTCCCCCAAATATTTTTATGCTGTCGGCGCCCATGGTTCTAGACGCCGATATATTTTGGCAAAGAATCAAAACGTAATCTATATCAGTGGTTCCCAACCCGGGGGGTCATGAACAGGTTTCTGGGTCACAACCATTTTAATGTACCGTTTTATAACAATTTCATACCAAATGTTTCGATCAGCTTTTTATATATCAACACATGGCTACACACATTGCAATATTCTACTAATCGTTGTTAACTTTATATATATAATTAATATAATATACGTGATTAATATAATATAATGCGATTAATATAATATACGTGATTAATATAATATACGTGATTAATATAATACAGTCGAACCTCGTTAAGACGAACACCAAGGGGAACAAAAAATCTGTTCCTATTAACAGTAATTCGTCTTTTCCAGAAAGCATAGTATGCTATACAATCTGACGGAACTTCAGAAAACGGTTCGTATTAAAAGTAATTCGTCTTAAGCGTGTTCGTCTTAACGAGGTTTGACTGTATATATAATTAATATAATATAATTTTCTATTTAATGTGTTTTCTTTACTCTCTTAAAAATGCTTTTATTATGCAAATGTGGCGGTGGCAGACAGAGGGGGTCACGGATCTTTTGATTACTATAAAAGGGGGACGCAGATCTTTTGGTTACTAGAAAAGGGAGTCGCGGATTATTTGGCTACCGTAAAAGTGGGTCGCGCCTTGAAAAATTTAGGAACCACTGTATTAAATGAACTAAAAATAAAAAAATTCATATATCATTTGACGGAATTCAGAAAGCAGTCCGTGTTAACAAGATTCGACGATACCACGGGCTCAGATTTTAATGAGACATTTCAAACCAAACTCTTATGGGTTCATATTTGGCTATTTCTTGCCTCCCCTTTCACACCATGAAGCCAATTTACTCGCCAGTTGTGAAATAAAATGACATTACGTCACAGAGTGACGTAAAGAAAGTGATCTTTCCCCAATTTGCTGCGTAACGCAATTCAAAAAAATATAATAATGAGAGTCACTGTAAAAAATCAGCCAGTTCAAGGAAATAAACCGATTTATTTGTGCATATTGATGGATAATCGAATCCAGTATCGATCGTTCGATTTTCGTTTAATCGTCCAGACCTGCAACAAAATGCAAATAAAAATTTATATATATATGTCTATTCCACCGAAGGGAACATTTTGAAAGAGAGTGGCGTGAAGGCTTATAGACAATTTGGCCACAACTATTGGTCAATATTGTGGTTAAAATAAACTTTAAAATAGCTTTAATTACACAATGAAACAGTTCGAAACATTTAACATAAAGGTATAGATGTATATAATATCATCAGTTTCATCATCAATTTCTGAATTTTACAAGGAGATGCGGTCGTTTCTGGAGTAGCTGTGGAGGTGGTTGGAAAGGAAAGTAAGTCGCTGTATTTGAATTTTACTTCACTGATTGGGAATTTGGTCCTAGAATACTGGCAACAGTGGCGCCACCCAACAGAGAGCGATGTTTTCCAATATTCGGAAAAGCGCTTTCTCGATCCTGGAAGCCTCTGTGATTTCCCACAAAATTACGTCGGTTCTGACGTCACAGATCCTGAAACTACGTCATCGCTGGCCAGCGCGAGATACGAAGGATGCCCTCGCCTTGCTGTAGTCCCGCCTTTTAAAATTACGTGTTGTATGTTTTCTGTTGACGTAAATGCTACCAGAGGGAACGATGAACATCGTGACCTTTAAGAAATTTATTTTTTGTACCTCCTCCCCTCAAATGTTGATTAGTTGTTCTGGGGAACATAGCAAGTAATTCAGATAATGTCTACTTTGTATGCTATATATGAATGGGGCAAATCGTTTAAATTTTTAAGGTTAATTGCTAATATGGAAGTGCTGTATAATCTAATGTAAAAGCCACAGAGGGGCGCATGAAATAGGGAAGGGCGAAGAGGGGCGAACATGGGGCGGACATATCCCCAGGCGCCGTTTTGAAATAACGATACAGTGTTGGAAGTTTATAAAGGTGCAGCACTTATTTGTTTTCTCTAAACGGAGCATAAATCAGCACTCATTGATATTTGATCAGTGAATATAAATATTGATTGATATTAATTGATATATATTGATTGATTATTGAACAATGATTCTTAATTATTGGTTATCTTCGTTGCACCACTTACGGCTGCTAAACAGTTTGTTAATGTGCACATTTCCGCACAAACACTGTAGTTTCTGCAATTGAGCTTTCGCAATTTTTAATATATTTGCGTCCTGAAAAAAAGAAAGCTGCAATTTGACAGCGTAGGAAAAGAGTTGAATCCTACTTAGGTACTTGACTTGGGTACTGCTTTGAACGTCAGTACTACGCGAAAATTCAAGTGAAATCTTCAATTAAGTGCCCATGATCTGACGTTTCTGTGAGGGCAATATCCAGAGTGGAAACGGAGAAGATAAATCCGTCCTGAAAGTATTTTTGGTTTTATTTTTTCTCAAAATAAATTTTTGCAGAATTTTGTTTATTTGCTTTTTATTTTTTATTTTTTTTACAGAATTGTACAAGGCGATGGAAAATGTACTTACATTGTTCACGTTAAAAATGTATTTTAACGTGACATATGTATTTTAACGTGTATTTTACAAAACAAATTTTCACAGCAAATCCTGTGCACACCATGTGTTTACAAGAGCTTAAATCTTCAACTAGTCTGTAGTAAGGAAAAGAGAAATTATAAATTTTAATATACCACTACAAGTTTTCAATATAAAATTTGCATTAAGAATTGTATTTATTAATGTTAAATTTTCTGATTGCCTTACTAAAAATAACTCTTGTTTGCATAAATTATTTTGAACATTAGTTATACCTGTATACCCCGTAGGTATTGCTTCATATCAAGTTCGGCCAAAAAGTTCTAAAAATTAAATTCAATAAACTATATTCTGTATCCATTTTACAGATATTTACTATTATCAAATATTAATAAAATACCAAGGGTGGATCCAGAAATCTTTGGGCGATGTCTCCACCTATTTTCAACCAATTGTCCGTATTTTCATGACCTTTGGACCTGATTATGTCATGAAAATAAACAAAATACCGACAATTGGTTAAAAATAGAAATTAGAGACAACGCCCCCGAAAGATTCAGACCACCCCAGGAACATTTTAGCTTATCTAACAAAACCGTCGACAATGCAGCGACCAGGAATTATTACTTTCACACACACACAAAATTAAACGTTACTACTTTTCTGGACTGTACAATTTAATTATGAACAACTAATGAAGATGCAGCACAAAGACAATTATTACTCACAAAAACTACGCGTAGATCATTCGCTCGTGGAGCGAACCACAAAGACAACCTTCCTGTTCAACTGTGATAAACACACTGACTGACTTTCGCCCCCACCTTTGCCGTCGGAGTAACTTCCGATCACGTGAACGACCGAACAAAGTTCAAACCGATTCTTCATTCTCCCACCTTGAAACCCTTCTGGGGTTTCAACAAACCTCCAGTGGCAGAGAGTGGGCGAAGGGACAGTACTTAGGACACAAAATCACAAATGGTTTACAATTTTGAAAATACAATAGAATGCTTCAAAATACACAATTGAAAGTTTCAAAATACACAATAGAAAGTTTCAAAATACACAATAGAAAGTTTCAAAAAACAACCAAAAAACCACACAAATGAATATGGCATAAATTCAAAAAAGTTGACAACTAATCCAATGGCAGTCTACAAATTTTAGTAATAGGACGTTTCAAAATGCAGGTATCAGCTTTTAATGTGACCACTCCGACTCTTTGATCTTTACCTGGATGCACCTCGAGCACACGGGCTAGCTTCCATTTCAATGGAGGCAGTACTTCAATTTTTATAAGCACCAACTCTCCAATTGCTATGTTGGTCTTCGAAATACACCATTTTGGCCGTTGTTGCAATCTTGAGAGAAATTCACCACTCCATCTCTTCCAAAATTGTTGCACTAAACGTTGAACTGATTGCCAGCACCCAAGATGAGATAGTGAAAGAACCAATAGATCTGGTTCAGGAATTGCGGTCAGTGCCGAACCTATCAGAAAGTGACCTGGTGTCAATGGTGAAAGGTCGTTTGGATCACATGACAATGGGCAAAGTGGTCTTGAGTTAAGACATGCTTCTATTTGTGCCGAAAGTGTGAACAATTCTTTCAGCGTGAGCAATGTAGTTCCCATAGATCTCTTTAGATGATACTTCATCGATTTTACTCCAGCCTCCCAAAGTCCTCCAAAGTGAGGGGCTGCAAGTGGGTTGAAGCTCCATTTGATTCCCTCAGAAGCAGAGTATCTGAGAATCTCATTGTCATTCCTTGGGGAAAGCAGCGACTTTAAGATAGATCGGAGCTCTTTGTCAGCTCCAATAAAATCAGCTGCACAGTCACTAATTATCTCTGAAGTCTTGCCTCTCCTTGAAATAAAGCATTTTAATGCTGCGATGAAAGCTTGTGAAGTGAGGTCACTTACTACCTCCAAATGTATAGCTCGAGAAGAAAAGCAAACAAATAAGGCAATATAGATTTTGAAGGCTTTTTTCCCCTTCCACTTCTCTCTTTAGCCAAGAATGGGCCAGCAAAGTCAACTCCAGAACACCAAAATGCTCTAGATGGTGTTACTCTAGAAGTTGGCGCAGTATAGCCCAGATGCTCTTGCGCCATAAAAAAGCCAAACAATCAATCAATCAATCAATCAATACTCTAGAAGCTGGAAGGTCACCCATAAGTTGACTCATGAAAGAAGCAGGCAGACGAAAACATTTGACACAAGATCTAACAAATCTTCGAACAACGTCTCTTCCACAGGGAATCCAGAATTTCTGTCGGATGACAGATAGCAAAAGTTGAGGTGCAGCATGGAGATGTGTTACATGAAAATGATGAATTATCAAGGTTGTGATGTGATGATTCTTGGGAATAATCATGGGGTGTCTTACGTCCTGCGAGACACCAGCATTTCTTAGTCTCCCCCCAACGCGCATAACACCATCACTATCCAAAAATGGGCGTAATTGCAAAATCTTGCTTTATGATTTTAAAGGTTTTCCTGCTCTTAAACTGTGCAATTCTTCATAAAATTCCGATTGCTGTACGATCTTTACAATAGATTTCGTTGCTGTGGATAATTCGTCACATGTCAGATGACTGAAACATCTTTTTGGAGGCGGTTTAGAGCAATTTCTCACAAACCGAAGACACCAAGCAAAACACGACACAGTTTTGAGAATGTTGAAAATTTAAAAATGACCGGATCAATCTGAATCTGAACAGCAGCTGATGTGTAACGATTCTTCAGCTCCTTAAAATGTGATTCATCAAATGTAAAGTTCAAAGATTCTTGACTATCAACTTCTTTCTCAAGTGATTGTCTTAGAAAATTAGGGCCATGTGTCCATAACTCACAATTTACAAATTCAGATGGGAGAAGTCCTCTAGTAGCACAGTCCGCAGGGTTTTCCGTTCCAGAAACATGGTTCCATATAACACCCGGTAGTGCTTCCTGGATTTTTGCAACTCTGTTGGCAACGAATGGAAGCCAACGACAAGGTTCAGAAGCAATCCATGCCAACGCAACCCTTGAATCAGACCAGGCAAAAGAGTTATTGATTGGTAACTCTAAAGTTGAGATAACTGTTTCTAATAAAGATGACAATAATAGTGCAGAGCATAACTCAAGCCTTGGGAGAGATTGAGTTTTACTGGAGCAACTCTGGTTTTTGACGTTAAGAGTGACACATTGATTGACTGATCAGAATCTACTGTGCGAAGGTATACTACAGCACAGAATGCTTTATCTGACGCATCACAGAAGGCATGCAATTGAATATTTGTTGGATGTGCAGAGAGTACATATCTAGGAATTTTGAACAATGCAAGTAAAGGCAACTGCGTCTTGAACTCCTTCCAACGGGTTGCAATGAGTTCACCAACTTCATCATCCCATCCCAACTTGCAGCTCCAAAGTTCTTGCAACCAAATCTTAGCAAGGATGACAGTAGGTGCAAGCCATCCCACAGGATCAAATATTCTTGCAATATCTGAAAGTATTTTACGTTTAGTCAGTCCTTCATGTTCACATACAGAAAAGGAAAACTGAAACGACGATGAAAACGAGATCTTGTGGTCAGAATTTTGATGGTTATTCAAGTTTTTTCTCCCTCTTTTACGGAGTTTACAAGTAAATGCATATCCGTATTTTTGTGGTCATATTACAAATTTAGTTTCGGAGTGGGGAGGGGGTCCAGTCTGTAAGATGCCTCCCGGAAACAGGCATGCTGGAATATGTAAATAATTGAATTGCGTAATTTCAAAGTGTCTCTTTTGCAGGGAATGGTGGCCGCCGAAGGTGGCGGCGCTGTAATCCCAGACAGGACGCTTGAACAGCGTAATCAGACGCCGAGGCGGCTGAGGGGGAGATGGATTGCCGATCAACACGGCATTCATATATGCACGTTCACGAAAAGTCGTCATTCAACGTACTTCTCAGTGGAAGTGTGCAAACTCATTCAATGAGCCATCCACAGAACGAGGTTGCCCATCTGTATGTGCTTCTCTATTTCACGAAAAGCCCTCAGAATTTTCACAAGAAACCCTGTTTGGAAAAAAAATATTTTATGATCACTAGCTAACTGTGAGTTAAGGATATTATAATTTCTGTGCAAGGGTTCCTACACAGCAAGAAAATTAAGAAAGACTGTGATAAAGCCCTGCCACCAACTTGAGGGTTTCCTCTTTGTCATTCACTGCAGATAGGCACGGAATTACTAATATCTTAGTTACTGATAATGATCCAAAACACTCACAGATCCTTTTTTTTTCAAGCACTGATAAGATGAAGATAAGCACTATCGTATCCAAGGGGACATGGAGCGATCACCTCCCCCTACCCCCAGGACCGGGATTATATCGTGGGAAATGAAAGTACCTGACACTTGGCTAAAAATTAGGAATCGGAAATAAATCGAACGCCCTTCCCCCTTTGAAAGATTTCTGGATCCGCCCTGGATGTTAAGTAATATTAATAATAAGTAATATTAGGTAATAATAGTAATAATAATAAGTTTTACATAAACGTGTCAGAAGTCACGTGCCTTGGCACGTGACATTAGAAACGTCATTAATCGTAAAATTAAATAAAATAGACATTTTAAACTTTGCCTAAAAACGTCTAGGCATTATATAAAATGCGTTCTATAACATACATGTTGCTTCATATACATGTGGTCTGAACATGGAGTTAAGAAACCAATAGAGACGGTCCAAAAGCAATTACGTAAATGAAGCCACTTCCCATCGAGTTTACCTAATAAGGCGGAGTCTATAGCCTTCCCAGTATTCCCGATTCCTCAATGCTGAAGATTACGGCTCCAACTAAGACAACGGCGGCCACCCTTCCCAAATCCCACTCCCCCCTCATCCGCTACCCAATTTACTACTATTTACCTCTACATTATTTCCTCTCGTTTTATTCCGAATTGCGTGTTTTACATACAATTATCTTCGTTTCTGTTTACTATAACGTAAAAAGTGTGGCATCGTTTTGTTGCATTTTTTCCATTGAATAATTTTATTCGTCTGTAATTTTCTAGAAAAACGCTTAGTTTTGAAGAAAAACGTCAAAATGTGAAACAGTTGACATATTACTTTCTGTGAGAAATTTTAATATCGCCATTAAAAAATTATTTTGTAAGTCTTTAATTATTTTAAATTATTCATAGAGTATCTCTATGTAATAAAATAAATTAAAAAATAAACTTTGTGTAATAGAATTCAGGTGAAACGATTTTCCTTAAAAATAGAAAATTCTTTTCTTTACGTAATAGGGCGGAGCTAATAGAGTAAAAGAGGCTTCACGTTTGACGAACGCTTCCAATGGATGGCGTTCTCCCAAGGGTTTCGTAGCTCCAGGTCTGGAACCAACGAGGACTGAAAAAGAATAGAGGGAGCGCAAGCCTCAAAAAGTGTAGCCAACTGGCACTACGTTGTCGGCCCCTGAATACAGTGCCATATTTCCAGAGGGGCCGAGAGCCAACGCGGGGCCCCCAGACTCACTTTGACCGGCCTCATAACCCCTTCCCTGCCCCCACGGCATAGGACCTTGCCAATGCGGGGCCCCGGGCTCCATCCCTGCTGCCCCCCTCGTCGGCTCTGCATGTTTCCCAATAGGCTATACTAGGCTATAGACTAGGGCGGCAAATTTTGAGAAGCGGTATGAAATTAAAACTTTTTTTTTTTTTTGCCAGTATATTTTCTAAAACGGAAATAAATATTTATTTTGTAGGGGCGGCTTTTTATCGTTCTGTCCGGGGCGGCAAACACCACGGGCTGACCATGGGCGCAATAATAGCCTCCGCCATCCGAAAGCCCACTCAAACCTCCGGCTAACCAGGCCAGGGGAATTCGTCTGTAATAACGCGTATGCTGTGTAGCTGGTTACGCCAAAACGGCCTGCACGATGTATATATATATATATATATATCATCATCATCATATTCAACCATTATCTATCCACTGCTGGATGAAAGGTCTTTTCAAATGCTTTCCACACAAGTCTATCCTGAGCAATTCGCTTCCATATCACCTCAACCTGTTTTCTTATTTCATCTACCCATCTAGTTTGAGGACGTTTTCTAGGTCTTCGGTGGTCTCTTGGAATCCAGTTCAGAATTTCTGTTGTCCATCGTTGATCAGTTCTTCTTGCAATATGCCCAGCCCATCGCCATTTCAGCCCTTTTACTTTAACAATGATGTCCTCTACTCTAGTTTGCTCTCTCACCCAAGTGTTTCTTTTTCGATCTCTCCTAGTTATTCCAAGCATGCACCTCTCCATGCTCCTTTGCGTTGTCTGTAACTTTCGTATTGCTCCAACTGTTAGACTCCATGTCTCTGATCCATAAGAGAGGACTGGCAATACACACTGGTTGAAGACCTTTCTTTTTAGACACAAAGGCAATTTCCCCTTCAGGATAAAACTGTTTCTTCCAAATGCACTCCAGCCAAGTTTAATACGTCTGTTGAGTTCTTTCATAATGTTGCCATCCATTGAAATCAGCTGGCCAAGGTAAATATATGAATCAGCAATTTCTAGCTCAATGTTGTCAACTTGTATTTTTGTTTCCTCTACGAAATTATTGAACATGATCTTAGTTTTTTGTAGGTTCATCTTGAGTCCAACTTCTTTACTTCTAGTTGAGAGCTCCTGTACCATGTCTTGGAGTTCTAATGGGTTCGTTGAAAAAATAACAATGTCATCAGCAAACCGCAAATGATTTAAATATTCACCATTTATTTTTATTCCCTTGTTATTCCAATTTATCTGCTGAAAAATCATCTGTAAAGCTGAAGTAAAAAGTTTTGGAGAAATGGTATCTCCCTGCCTCACACCTTTACCAATTTTGATAGTTTTGGTATCTTTATGTAACCGAAATTTTGCACTTGCATTTTTATACACACGTTTCACCATGTCAATGTACACATCCTCAATGTCTGTTGATCTTAAAGAGTTGATGACTGCTGATGTTTTAATAGAGTCAAAGGCCTTCTCATAGTCAATAAATGCCACACACAATGGAAGTTCATATTCATGTGTTCTTTCAATTAATTCTCTTAATACTTGAATATGGTCCACTGTACTGAATCCACTTCGAAATCCAGCTTGTTCTCTTGGTTGAGCTGCATCTAATTTTTTCTGCAGGCGATGTGTTAGCACTTTTGTGAAGATTTTATAAATAGCAGGTAACAAGCTAATTGGTCGGTAATTTTTCAAATCCTCTTTATCACCTTTTTTATGCAAAAGAATTACTGTTGCAGAATCCCATTGGTTTGGTATGTTACCGCTGTTAAGACATTTGGTAAAGAATTTTGCAAGTATGTCTTCTACATATTCTCCAGCTTCTTTTAGGATATCTAATGTAATACCATCATCACCAGGGGCTCTTCCTTTCTTCATACTTTTTATTGCAAATGAAACTTCTTCTTTTAAGATTTTAGGAGCTGTTCCTTCGACTATTTCAATGTCTTCGTTTAATCCACTGTTACTTTCGTATAGATTTTTGTAGAATTCTTCAACTCTTCTAAGTATTTCTTCCCTATTTCTTGTTACGGTGCCATCCTCTCCTTTTAATGCAATGATGTGTTTCTTCCCAACAGATAAACTTCCTTTAACAACCCTAAGGCTCTTGTTATTTTCAATGGCTTTCCTTACTAGCTCACAGTTGAATTTTCTTATGTCTTCTTTCATGCTTTTGCGCAGAGTTTTACAAAGTTCTATGTACTCAATCCTGGAACTGGTATTTTGATTGTCCACCTTCATATCTCTTCGCCTTTTCATGAGCTGTTTCGTCTTCTCAGATAATTTGCTATTGTGCTTTTTACAGGTTACACCACCAATTTCCCCAGCAGTTTCAACTATTGTCTTAACAATGTTTTCATTTGCTTCTGAGATATCACTTTCATCAATAAGTCCTTCCAGTGCAGAAAAGCGATTTTTTAATTCCAACTTGAATGCCTCGGTATTTTCTTTTAATTTCTTTAAATCCACCCTCTTACTTACTTGTTTCCTAATGAGCTTCTGTCGTTCTAATTTAGTATTTAAGTGCACTTTACATCTCACCATTCGATGATCACTTCCAGTATTAAATCTGTTCAGTACACTGCAATCTTCAATAATTGATTTCTTGTTTGCCAGGATATAGTCAATTTCACTAGTTCCCCCATTTGGGTGTTTCCATGTCCATTTTCTTTGCGGTTTCTTCTTAAAAAATGAATTCATGATGCTAAGATTTTCAGCTTCTGCAAATTCGATGAGTTGATCGCCACGTTCATTCCTTTCCCCATATCCGTATTTACCAACCGATGTCTCTCCTTGTTCCTGTTGTCCAATTCTTGCATTGAAATCCCCCATGATGAGCTTGATATGTTGTTTCCCTTTGGTGTGTAACTCTTTGATTTCTTCATAAAATTCTTCAACCTCTTCGTCGGTATGGCTTGATGTTGGTGCATATACCTGTACTATTTGAAGTTGGTATCGCTGGGTTAGTTGAACAACGAGCCTCGCTGCTCGATCTGACGTGCTTTCGACTTCAAGAAGGTAGTCTTTAATTCTTTTGTTGATTAAGAAGCCAACACCACTTGTTCTTCCAGTTTCCGTTCCTCTATAATAAAACAAATGTCCACTTTTAAGTTCCACCAACTCTTCACCTTTTCTTCTAACTTCACTGAGTCCTACAATGTCCCATTTGATCTTGTCAAGTTCTTCTTCCAATTCCTGAAGTTTTGCTTCAGAAGCAAGGGATCGTCCATTAAACGTAGCCAAGGTCAATAACAAACGGCAGCCTGGGCCATTCCAGTGATTCTTAGCACCCCCTGCTTTCATGCCACACTGACCGCTGCCTTGATCAGGAGCACTCCAGCACCTGGAGACTAGGGGCCATGGTTTCTGGTGTGTCAACATAATGGAGGAATTAGCCATAATTTCACCACGCTGGCTAGACGGGTTGGTGAATTAGCCCTCCCCTTCCGCCTTTCTATCCGTGTAGCAAATATTAATTTGCCACATAAATAGAAAGCTCAGCCTGCACCACTTGAAGGCGGGGTAGGACACTAGGTTACTGGCCTGGCCGGTTCCACACATCGTCACATACGTTCAGCGTGTGGGTCTCCTTCCAGTTAGATACCAGCAACCCTTTTGCAGGCCATATATATATATATATATATATCCTAATG
>QLNU02003225.1:6224472-6239862 GCA_006491805.2 Dysdera silvatica | reverse complement strand
CACTAGCTATTTCACATATTCTTGAATTTCATATGTTGCAACACCGAAAGGGGCGCCCTCACAAAAGGCACTGACCTTGAATTTTTGGAGGGCACACCGGCCCAGTCCGCCCTTGGATGCTATAACCGTTATATAATTTTATATAACTAATTCAGGAAGCATTTTAGAATTTCAGTGTAGTATCTGAGTTATCGCTATAAATGAATTCAGTGACATATTTACTTTCAATTTAAGGTATAAGCCCGTTCACTTATTTATATTACTGCTACAGTGAAAATTGTCTAAGACGGAACCTATTTAAGGCGGAAACTTGCTCAACACGGAATTTTTTTGGGATTCCCTCAAAAGTCATTGGTAGTTAATTAACATTAGATAAAACGGAAAATGGCTTGGCGCAGTATAGCCTAGATGCTCTTGCGCCATAAAAAATCCAAACAAACATTTAACGCGGAAGCGGAAAGCACTATTTAATCCCGTTAAAGAGAAATATCTATATGAGACGGAAAATCGCTAGCAGGAAGAAAATTTTCTCAGCAGAAAAAGATAAGAGGGTTACAATACAATGCAATGTAAAGTGGGGGATGACGAATAAAAGGCATTTTACAGATATAGAATGCCCTTGTCCGGATAGGCGGAGCCAGGGGGCGGTTTTGGAGGTTGTAACCCCCATCGTAATGAAATTTTGTATATTTAATATAGGAATATATGAGTTGTAGCTCTGTAACCCCTCCCATTAAGCCTATAACCCCCTTATGAACTTTCTGCCTACGCACATGCTTGTATGACCACCATTTTGCACACCATCCAACCACCAGAGGCATACCCAGAAACCTCATAAAGGAAGGGTTACAAGTTTACAAAGGCGGGGGGTGGTTACGGAGCTACGAATGCATTGTATTTATACATGTATACTATATACAATTTCATCGCAATGGGGTTACAACCATAATCGACCCCTCTTACGTATGCCAGTGCCACCCACTTCTTAAATAAAAACTTTCATTATTAACAAGAACGAAAAGTCACTCATATCGACTTTATCAATTCATGGATAAACCTACCGCAAGGGAGATTATATACAAGGGAATCATTATCTTTACAAGGGAGGTACTTTATCGTTAGAACTTAAGCTTACGTAAAAAAAACCTTTGTATGGAATAGGCATGCATAGTTAGCATGAAATTTACACCATATTGATCGTAACTACTAAAACGCCAAAGTAGTGCAAAAATTAAAATTAATAAAAATAAAATGCAGTGATAAAATAAATATTTTTATCAAAAGGAAAGAAAACAAATATTGTCTTAAAGTTCGCAAGATAAGACAAAAGAGAAAAAAATATCACATGCAGTCATCTCTTACCACTGAATTTAACTATGTATGTATTTATTTTGCATGTAACCTCCATAAGGCGGAAACCTGCATACTATGGAATTTTTTTCCCAGTTCCGTTAGTTTCCGCATTAGACAATTTTCACTGCATATAGCAGGGATGAGAAAATGCTGCTCTTCATTAAGTGCGGCTCGGGTCGAGAATTTAATTCCTTTTTTTTTTTTTTACGAATCTTGTCAAATTGACTAAGAAAGTGAATAATAATAAATTTTTATTCAACCCGATATACAATATTTCGTGATACATAGTTGGTTATACATGGTACGTATACTTAATACATGGTTGGCAACCCTGCGGCCAAGGTACCGAGGCGCGCCCAGAGAAGACTATTCTTTTGGACTCTGACACTAATCCAAGTGGTTCTTTCTAAATTCAATCATGTTTAAATTTAGAAATTAAAATAATGATTTTTTTATGAACTACAGAAAACTCAGGTATTGCTTTTTTTTTAATTCATTAGTTACATTTCATGAACAAAATTACTTTGGTTAGTATACAGGACCATAGCTAGAAACTTTTTACAGGGCAGCTCTGTTAACTGCAGGGGGAGGAGAGCTCAGAATTTGTTAATATTTTTATAGGTTTTATTAGTATTTAATAATACTAAATATCTACAAATTAGGCATATGTTTTAATGAAGTTATTTTTTAGTATTGTATATTTTTAGCTTACACTTTTAATGCTTTGACGAAATGTAAAATTCATGAAATAATACATGCTGAATATATATAATTATTCACTGGGATTAATCAGTATCACATTATCCTTCTTATATTCATTTTTTTTTCGATTAAAATTTTGAAAAATATATTAAATTATTCAATTTTAAATTAAAGTGCGTAATAAGTTAAGCAACGGCCTCTCGATTTTACGAATTAAATCCCAAAAGGAATGTAAAATCAAATGGGAATTAACATTTCTTCTATAGAATGTTTTTAGGATCCAAAGTAACAGTCAGTAAAAATGTTTAGTTCGTAAATTAGAGATTCGTAAAAACATGAGCCCGTTGAATTCTGTTTTAACAGTAATATGTTTCCAGAATGAAAAACATAACGTCAAAATCCTGCACATCGCTGCACAAAACCCTAAAGCAGTGGCGTCGGAAAAAGATGTCAGGGAGGGGGCTCAAGCCCCCTCCCCTTCAATATCAAAACACGTGATTTTCTCTCAGGCAACATCACATAATCTTCATATCCAATTGAGCCCACCCCCACGCCATGAGTTTTAAATTAATATGCTACAGCCACAAAGACTGGTTAAGCATTTGGCTAACAGTCGAGTATTCATTATAGGATTAAAAATATGCCTTTGGATGTCTTTCATAACGAAAACTTCGCCTTTTTGGGAGTGATTCTATCTCCCCACCACCACCACATTCATTAGAATGATTTTCGTGTACTATTTCTAAATTCTTGTAGCCAACTTGTGTTCATAAACGCTTGTAGCCTGGTTGTCCATCTGACAATAAATAAACTGAAAATTGCGAATTAAAAGTCGGGTCCGAGGAAGAAGAAAAAACGTGGGGGAGGGGATATAATTGCTACCCCGTTCTAAAAAAAAGATTGGAGGGGCACATGCGCCCACTTGCCTCCGCCAGATTACACTTAATTAGCTTTGGGGTAGTAGAACCATCAGCGTAGAGTTTTCAAAATTATTAGGGGGGCCCAAACGCATATGCTGTACATTTATACATTACAGTATATGTAAAATTGCAATTTATTTCAAATTATTTTGGGGGGGGGCTCGGGCCCATATACCTCTACGACTATGAATAGAACGCTGTCATTTAGTACAATTGTTGATAGCAGCGCCATCTGGTAATAAAATAAATAAACAACAAAAAATTTAAAAAAAAATGTGTCTAAATTACTACATAACAATATTCTTAGAGGTATTAATATACTTATTTCTTAATTTATATTTCAACGTACATCATATTACTGAATTTCGAAATCATCCACTCAAACAAATTTAAAAAGAGTTTTAAATTGAAAGCCAAATGGAGAGAACGTTTACACACTGTCTCTCTCTCGAAAACCGATGAGTGAGAGAGTTCTCTCTCACCGGCTTTCGCTGATCGGTATGCGTTCTCAGGTATCTGATCGAACGCGAGTGCAATTCTTTTTATATGCGGTTTCATACCAAGTATTCGGCTCTTTTATGTTTCAACATCCCTACACATATTGCAATATTCTGGTAATGATTGTTACCTTTATATCTATAATGTACGTCAATGTATATAATTTTATATTTATTGTATTTTCTTCACTCTGTTAAAAATACTTTTATTATTCAAACGTGGCGGCGGCGGATAGAGGGAATTGTGAATTACTCGGCTGCTATAAAAATAGGCCGCGGCTTGAAAATTGTTGGGAACCACTGATCCTAGTAAAAAAAAGTTTCTTCTCTTGGCGCGACATCTACAGACACGTACTATAAATAATATACCTACTCGAGGTATATGAAAGTTTTAAAAATTAAGTTCTCAGTGATATACATGAAAAAAGAACATGAACTATATAATTTATTTCTGACACGCAAAGTTATGGTACAAATCGAAGTAGAACTTTTATTTCAGAAAATTCGATGTAAATTTGGTGTGTGGCGCCATCTATGAATAAACGTTTAAACTGTAACTTTTCATGCACATATGATAGATTTAGTTATTTTTACTTACTTTTACAGAAGTGCAACGCGGTAAAAAAAATTAAAACGCTATCATCTTCATTTAAAAAGTCTATAGTTTGGTGGGAAAAATGTCTACTGAGCTTCCAATAACAAATCATGAAATTGAGAACTGGTTACATAGTAGAGTGATGCATACAGTCCGCTTCAAAAACCATCGAGAAGTTCAAATAATCGAGACAATCGACTAAAGCATCTCGCAATCACTAACATGGAGCACAGGGCACCCTGATACTCAGGAGTATAAAATAATCACCAGAAGCGATACAGAATTTAGACAGTATGTCACTATAAACCTAAAGAAATTTTATGCTCCCGTGATGGCTTTTTTTCATTACAACTATAAATACTTTAATATTAGAATATATCAAGGTCTCTTGTAAGGAATGCCTCCAAATAAGGGACGATTACTCTAATAACTGGTACATTTATATCAACACATGTACCTCCAAGTAAGGGACACCTCTATTTGAGGAACGAAATGTCTTCCCCGTGTGTGCCCCTTAATGGGAGGTAACACTATAATAAGAACTGAACAATGCTAATACGCTACATTTGGGGATTTGGTAAAACTAAAAAATTTATATATAAAAACAAAATAAAATTTTGATTTATTTGGGAAAGGCCACTAAATTTGCGGGGCCTGAAACCGGTTTTGGGCCCCTTTGCGGTGATCCGACATTATATATAAGACCTCCAAAATCTATATAACGGTTCTGTAATTATTTTGCCTGAGTATCCGCAAAAGTCGCTATATCTAACTACCTATTCACTAAATTGTCAACAAAGTCATGGGCTAGAGACCGTTGTAAGGCCAAGCACATGCGCAGTATGGTTAAACAAGCCGGCAAGCAATACATTTGTTTTTGACATACATTTTGTATTCATGCTACTAGATGGCAGCATTGTGGGCCGTTGCTTCTTAGATTAAAATTATTTTGCGCTTATGCGATTTAAACATTTAAAATAAATAGTATTTATTAATTTAATTAATGTTTAAGGAACTCGCAGATTTCAAACGATTGATCTGACGTCACAAGCTCGCCCAGAAAATGTGGCGCCCTCAAGCGGCAAAAATTTGTGGAGATTAATTTAGTTTCTGATAAATTTTCAGTTACAAAAACACAATTTCCGCTGAATCTTTACGATTAAAGAAAATATGGAAATATGTTTTAAATTTTTGTTATAAACTGTTAGAAAAGCAAAGATTGCATTGCTTGTATTTGTTTTGGCGCATGGACTGGACGTCACTGATTTGGATGTGGTTTTATTTTAACACAATAAAAAAAAGTTTAGAGGACACCGATAGATGGCGCTTTAGATAACCTTGGCAAAGCCCCCCCCCCAAATGAAAGTCTGTGTTCGCCCCTAATTACACCAGCGGAAATTCCCAATCCCCTTGCAGCTTCACTAACTTTATAATTTCCACTAGCTATTTCACATATTCTTGAATTTCATATGTTGCAACACCGAAAGGGGCGCCCTCACAAAAGGCACTGACCTTGAATTTTTGGAGGGCACACCGGCCCAGTCCGCCCTTGGATGCTATAACCGTTATATAATTTTATATAACTAATTCAGGAAGCATTTTAGAATTTCAGTGTAGTATCTGAGTTATCGCTATAAATGAATTCAGTGACATATTTACTTTCAATTTAAGGTATAAGCCCGTTCACTTATTTATATTACTGCTACAGTGAAAACTGTCTTAGGCGGAACCTACATAAAGCGGAAACTTGCTCAACACGGAATTTTTTTACGGTCCCTTCAAAAGTCAATGGTAGTTAATATTAGCTAAAACGGAAAATGGCTTGGCGCAGTATAGCCCAGATGCTCTTGCGCCATAAAAAATCCAAACAAACATTTAACGCGGAAACGGAAAGTACTATTTAGTCCCGTCAAAGAGAAATATCTATATGAGACGGAAAATCGCCAGCAGGAAGAAAATTTTCTCAGCAGAAAAAGGAAAGAGGGTTGTAATACAATGCAAATAGCAAAGTGGGGGATGACGAACAAAAGGCATTTTACAGATATAGAATGCCCTTGTCTGCATAGGCGTAATCATGGAGCGGTTTTGGGGGGTTGTAACCCCCATTTCAATGAAATTTTGTATATTTAACATAGGAATATGTGAATTGTAGCTCTGTAACCCCTCACATTAAGCCTATAATCCCCCCTAACCCACCTTATGAACTTTCTGCCTACGCCTATGATTGTCCGACTACCATTTTTCACACCATCCGCCCACCATAGGTATACCCAGAAACTTCACAAGGGGAGGGTTACAGGCTTACAAGGGGGGGGGGAGGTTACAGAGCTACAACTCCATTGTATTTACATGTATACTATAAACAATTTCATCGCAAGGGGGGTTACAACCATAATCGACACCCCTTGCGTATGCCACTGCCACCTACTTCTTAAATAAAAACGTTCATTATTAACCAGAACGAAAAGTCACGATCAACTTTATCAATTCATGGATAAACCCACCGCAAGAGAGAGAGAGATTATCTTTATACAAGGGAATCATTATCTTTACAAGGGAGATGCTTTATCATTATAATTTAAGATTTCGTAATAGACTCTTTGTATATAATAGGCATGTATAGTTAGCATGAAATTTTGCATCATATTGATCGTAACTACTAAAACCACAATATAGTGCAAAAATTAAAATTAATAAAAATAAAATGCAGTGATAAAATATTTTTATCAAAAAGAAATTAAATATAGTTTTAATGTTCGCACGATAAGACAATGAAAATAAAATATGCAGTGATCTCTTACCACTGAATGTAAATATGTATGTAGTTATTTTGCATGTAACCTCCATGAGGCGGAAACCTGCATACTATGGAATTTTTTTCCCAGTTCCGTTAGTTTCCGCATTAGACAATTTTCACTGCATATAGCAGGGATGAGAAAATGCTGCTCTTCATTAAGTGCGGCTCGGGTCGAGAATTTAATTCCTTTTTTTTTTTTTTACGAATCTTGTTAAATTGACTAAGAAAGTGAATAATAATAAATTTTTATTCAACCCGATATACAATATTTCGTGATACATAGTTGGTTATACATGGTACGTATACTTAATACATGGTTGGCAACCCTGCGGCCAAGGTACCGAGGCGCGCCCAGAGAAGACTATTCTTTTGGACTCTGACACTAATCCAAGTGGTTCTTTCTAAATTCAATCATGTTTAAATTTAGAAATTAAAATAATGATTTTTTTATGAACTACAGAAAACTCAGGTATTGCTTTTTTTTTAATTCATTAGTTACATTTCATGAACAAAATTACTTTGGTTAGTATACAGGACCATAGCTAGAAACTTTTTACAGGGCAGCTCTGTTAACTGCAGGGGGAGGAGAGCTCAGAATTTGTTAATATTTTTATAGGTTTTATTAGTATTTAATAATACTAAATATCTACAAATTAGGCATATGTTTTAATGAAGTTATTTTTTAGTATTGTATATTTTTAGCTTACACTTTTAATGCTTTGACGAAATGTAAAATTCATGAAATAATACATGCTGAATATATATAATTATTCACTGGGATTAATCAGTATCACATTATCCTTCTTATATTCATTTTTTTTTCGATTAAAATTTTGAAAAATATATTAAATTATTCAATTTTAAATTAAAGTGCGTAATAAGTTAAGCAACGGCCTCTCGATTTTACGAATTAAATCCCAAAAGGAATGTAAAATCAAATGGGAATTAACATTTCTTCTATAGAATGTTTTTAGGATCCAAAGTAACAGTCAGTAAAAATGTTTAGTTCGCAAATTAGAGATTCGTAAAAACATGAGCCCGTTGAATTCTGTTTTGACAGTAACATGTTTCCAGAATGACAAACATAACGTCAAAACCCTGCACATCGCTGCACGAAACCCTAAAGCAGTGGCGACGAAAAAAGATGTCCCGGAGGGGGCTCAAGCCCCCTCCCCTTCAATATCAAAACACGTGATTTTCTCTCAGGCAACATCACATAATCTTCATATCGAATTGAGCCCACCCCCACGCCATGAGTTTTAAATTAATATGCTACAGCCACAAAGACTGGTTAGGCATTTGCCTAACAGTCGAGTATTCATTATGGGATTAAAAATATGCCTTTGGATGTCTTTCATAACGAAAACTTTGCCTTTTTGGGAGTGATTCTATCTCCCCACCACCACCACATTCATTAGAATGATTTTCGTGTACTATTTCTAAATTCTTGTAGCCAACTTGTGTTCATAAACGCTTGTAGCCTGGTTGTCCATCTGACAATAAATAAACTGAAAATTGCGAATTAAAAGTCGGGTCCGAGGAAGAACAAAAAATGTGGGGGAGGGGTATAATTGTTACCTCGTTCTAAAAAAAAGATTGGGGGGGCACATGCCCCCACTTGCCTCCGCCAGATTACACTTAATTAACTTTGGGGTAGTAGAACCATCAGCGTAGAGTTTTAAAAATTATTAGGGGGGGGGCCCAAACGCATATGCTGTACATTTATACATTACAGTATATGTAAAATTGCAATTTATTTCAAATTATTGGGGGGGGGCTTGGGCCCATATAACTCTACGCCTATGAATAGAACGCTGTCATTTAGTACAATTGCTGATAGCAGCGCCATCTGGTAATAAAATAAATAAACAACAAAAAATTTAAAAAAAAATGTGTCTAAATTACTACATAACAATATTCTTAGAGGTATTAATATACCTATTTCTTAATTTATATTTCAACCTACATCATATTACTGAATTTCGAAATCATCCACTCAAACAAATTTAAAAAGAGTTTTAAATTGAAAGCCAAATGGAGAGAACGTCTACACACTGTCTCTCTCTCGAAAACCGGTGAGTGAGAGAGTTCTCTCTCACCGGCTTTCGCTGATCGGTATGCGTTCTCAGGTATCTGATCGAACGCGAGTGCTACGAATGCATTGTATTTACATGTATACTATACACAATTTCATCGCAATGGGGTTTACAATCATAATCGATACCTCTTGCGTATGCCAGTGCCACACACTTCTTAAATAAAAACGTTCATTATTAACCAGAACGAAAAGTCATTCATGTAGACTTTATCAATTCATGGATAAACCCACCACAAGGGAGAATATCTTTATACAAGAGAATCATAATCTTTACAAAGGAGGTACTTTATCGTTAGAATTTAAGCTTACGTAATAGACTCTTCGTATGGAATAGGCAAATATAGTTAGCATGAAATTTACACCATATTGATCGCAACTACTAAAATCACAAAATAGCGCAAAAATTAAAATTAATAAAAATAAAATGCAGTGATAAAATATTTTATCAAAAGGAAAATATAATCTTAAAGTTCGCAAGATACGACAAAGAAAAAAAAAAGCATATGCAGCTCTTACCACTGAATTTAACTATGCATATATTTTACATGTAACCTCCATAAGGCGGAAACCTGCATACTACGGTATTTTTTTCCCAGTTCCGTTAGTTTCCGCATTAGACAATTTTCACTGCATATACCAGGGATGAGAAAATGCTGCTCTTCATTAAGTGCGGCTCGGGTCGAGAATTTAAATCTTTTTTTTTTTTTCTTACGAATCTTGTCAAATTGACTAAGAAAGTGAATAATAATAAATTTTTATTCAACCCGATATACAATATTTCGTGATACATAGCTTGAGCAGTATAAAAATTATAGAAATGTAAGAGAAGATCTATATTAAATTATTTTAAGTTTTGAGGTTAGAAATGGAAGAGAATATAAAGCCGAAGCTTGTTCCGAGATTCTCCTCCAGAATGCGGTGATGTTGACAAGAGAGAGGGTAAATTTTCATATTTCTGAATTATGCTTATTTTAAAGAGTTCAGTTGTTGTATATCTTTAGCAGAGGGACGTGGAAAACCATTGTAATAACTTAAGAACAGACTGAGCGTCGTTTTTACGAATTAATGAGCAAGAAGTATTATTGTTATTTGGGATTTTTGGTGGGCCTCATTTGAGAAAATTGCGGCACACATCTGGATAAAGCTTACGAAATTATGTTTATCAAGATTCAAGACAGAAGTGTATCTGAGAGTCAACATATCTTATCTGAAATTTTGATTCAAAAAATGTTAGTACAACAAATATTAATTAATAAGTTAGTTGTACTATTAAGAGTTACATATATGAAATTATACTATTGTATAAGAGATTATATTTTGAAAGTAGTATAAAACTTGGATCCAAAATACAGAATAGCTTAAGGAGGAAAAAGAGAGTTTCTATCCAGCAGGTGTCACGGTGTGAATTGGTTAATGAAAATTACAGTAATCGCTTTACAGTAATCGTTTTACAGTAATCGCTTCCGAAGTAGATCTTCGGTTGCGTGGATAGGTCCTTCTAGGAGTTATAATTAAATTTCGAAATAATTATTTTGTTTGTTTGGATGTTTTATGGCGCAAGAGCATCTGGACTATACTGCGCCAAGATTATTTTGTATTTTCTTTCTCTTAATTATATTTTCTTACATGTATATTTTATACAGCACTTAAGACTTTGGTACAATATGTAACCATATTAATTAAATTTGTGTATTTAATACTATGTAACTATGGCATGGCTCTTTATAATATATGATAAATTGGAATGCAGCTCTCATTAACTCATGCATGCCCACCCCTGGCGTATATATGCGCAATTTACGCTAAAAAATCGTTGTTTATATATTTGATTACCAGATGGCACCACCAGTAAAATTTTCAACTTGCAAGGCACGTAATTAAATGCTACGTAAATTAATTACAAAACTTAAATTCTAAAATTGCGTTATTTTTGTGCATAACAAGTCATGAACAGTTCTTTATGAAAAAAGTCTGACTTTTTTAGAAGATCCCATTTCATATTACCACATAGGCGCTGCCACCTGGTGGTGCCAACTCGAAATCGTATAATGAACTAGAAAAAAGTTCTTTCCGTGAGTTTGATCAAAACAAATTAACAATGGGACTAACTTTGCAAATCTCAACTTCATCATAGCCTTGGCTACAAAAATATTATATTTCAACTATTGTATTTTTAAAGTATTTGCATAAAGAACTTTATTTTACATTTGCAATCTTTTCAGCTGGCTTTGAAGATTTAAATATCTGATGAAAATTGAACAATTTAAAAAATAAAGCCAGCTGAAAAGATTGCACATGTAAAATAAAGTTCTTTATGCAAGTACTTTAACTATTGTATTTTTAAAGTACTTGCATAAAGTTCTTTATGCAAGTACTTTAAAAATACAATAGTTGAAATACACAATATTTATGTAGCCAAGGCTATGATGAAGTTGAGATTTGCAAAGTTAGTCCCATTGTTAATTTGTTTTGATTAATTAATTAATTTATTTATTTATTTATTTTGGAAAGGCAATAACAACTACAAAAGAAGGCTGACTCCATACAGACTAACATACCCAGAGGCACCAAGAGTGAACGTGCCCCCCCACCCATTACCCCTTTCTTGGACACTGGCATAGATTTTTTTTTCTTGTTGGGGGGAGGGGAGTTGGACCCCTCCCCAGGCACATGCAAACAGAGGGGCAGGAGGTTTCACCCCACAGTCTCGGAGGAGGAGAGGCGAAAAGTATATTTCTCCCATCCCCATTATTGAGGAATACTAATAAAATTTTAACTTCAAAAGTATCATTAAATATTACAACTAATGTAGCGTATCTGAAAGAATGTGGCTTCTAATTTCATTTTCCGTCAATACAGGCCTGCACAAAAGTTTAGACACAACACAAATTTGAGTATAACAAAATACTATTAAAACTGAAGAAGTAGGAACTTTAATATTACGAAGTATGAACACATGTAATATGCAAATTAAAAATTTGAGAACAGAAATCACATCAGTAGCGAACTTGCTGCAATATATAACTTAAAATAAGTAAAATATGTGGCACAAAAGTTTAGGCACAAACATAAATTTTAGCACTTGCATAAGGAAATGAACAATTTTAATAATCAATGTAGCCACCATTACTTCGTATTAGATTAAATACGCGGTCGTTCATTGAAAGCACAAGATTTTGAAAGGTTTCTGGTTCAAAATTAAACCACGCTTCTTCTATAGCCTTTTTAAGTTCTAAAACGGACGGATATTGCTTTCCATTGGCATACACAACATTCGTTAGTATGCCCCATACATTTTCGATGGGATTACAGTCAGGACTAAGAGCAGGCCAATCGAGAACTGTAATATTTTTAGCGCTCATCCATTCTTTTGTTGACCTGGATGTGTGGATGGACGCATTATCTTGTTGGAAAACCCAGTTTCGTCCACATAAAAGTTCGCCAAAAGGTAATAGGTGACTTTCAAGAGTTGCCTGGTATGCCTTGGAATCTTGTTTTCCATTCAAAAACGCCAAAGAAGTCTGTCCATTGAAGCTAAAGGCTCCCCAAACCATGACTGAACCTCCTCCTTGACGTCTGCTGAACCGACTTAAGGGGCGTTTTCGAAGATCGTGCCAGTAGTGCGAAAGGCCATCGGGACCATCTAAGTTCCACTTTTTTTCATCACTAAATAACACCTGCAGCCATTCGTCACTGTATGATATGTGCTGCCTTGCCCATTGTAGTCGTGCTTGTTTATGATGTAATTGCAAGCAGGGCTTGCGGCGCATTTTTGCATATCTCAAATGCCTGCATTCTACAATCCTTCTACGTATGGTTTCTCTTGACACTCGCATTGCTAACGTGTTTTTTATTTGATTTGCAGACAGGCTTTCATTTGAAGCCAATCTTCGTATTTGTCTATCATCCCGAATGCTGGTCACTCGAGGCCTCCCAGATCGTGATTTTGGTTGATACTGATCACCCCGGGATAACACTCGATAAATGCCTCGCTTTGAACGGTTCAATGCAACAGAAATTTGAGTAACAGATTTACCTTTAGTTTTCAGCCTCCAAATCTTCAAAATCTCGTCATTCGTAAATTGCTTTGACTTCGGCATCGTTCTAAGCATTCTAAATTATTTCAGGCCTTATATAACAACTCTGGGAAACGCCCCTTCGATCACTTGGGAACTTCGCGCCGTTAATTTGCATAAATCTGACATATGTGCCTAAACATTTGTGGCATGCAGATTCCAATATTACGGTGTTGGGATATTTTGTTTCAGTACTTTTGGTAATCTTTTAAGTTGCACAATTTATTATTGGTTCTAGGATTATTTAGATACAATATCGGCGAAGTTCAATGCAAATTCTCGCTTTTATTTATAATTTGCCTCTGTGTCTAAACTTTTGTGCAGGCCTGTATATACAGTGCGTTTGGTATTTTAGTGGACACTTGATAACAGTGCACTATCGTGAGAAATAATGCCAAATTTGAAAATGAAAATAAAGATACTACAATAAAACAGTATTCTGCAAAGTGGAAGATTAATAATCTTTATTAAATCATTCATAAATGTAACAAAATCAAGATGAGGCTTTCAATCTTGTTTGAAAATTTAATGGACACTTACTGAAATTGGAGTGTTTTATGTACATTAATACGCGAGATATCCTCCGTTTTTGCGTATAACTTTAAAGACACGTGAATCCATTGATTCTATCAATGTTTGTAAATACTTAGGATCGATTTGATACCAAGTTTCCACAATAGCGTCCTTTAAGGCATTAACCGACGTGAATTGCTTCCCATTTGCATATATTTGACGAACAATATAATCCCATACGTTTTCGATAGGATTTAAATCAGGACTACGTGTCGACCAAATCATACTTTTAAACTTTTTTGAATTTATCCATCTTTTGGTGGAGATAGATGCATGGCACGGTGCGTTGTCCTGTTGCAAAATCCAGTTTTCCCCACATATTTATGAGGCATATGGGAGGGCATATTCATTCAAAAGTTCTTGATAGCAGGTGAAATTCATACGACTGCCGATGAAAGCTCCAGGCGTAGTACCGTTGTAGCCAAAGACACTACAAATGGTCACCGACTCTCCTCCTTGAACTCTACAAGAAAAGTATTGCGGCGCTTTCCGTAAATCGTGCCAATAATGTTGAAAAGCATCCGGACCATCTAAGTTGAATTTCTTTTCCTCCGTGAAAAGTACCTGCAACCATTTATCGTTCCACTTCATGAGTCGTCGAGCCTAGTTTAAGTGTTCCTGTTTGTGAACTTGGGTGAGAAGTGGTTTGCCTTTTTTTTTCCGAAAAGATAAATTTTTGGAATTAGAGAGCACATTCCATACTATCCAACGTTTAACTAGGAGCTAACTAAGGTCGTTTCGGACTTTTGCAGCAGACTTTCCTGTGTTACTGGCCTCTCTATTAATGTTCCGCTTATCTCTTTTACTCAGTTTTGGCTTCGCTCCCCGCTTTTTGGGTGGATCCTTTTGGGGTTTCTTTTTGAAAAGGCCCCTATAGCACTCCTTGGACGCTGAATAAGCTGACAAATTTTGAAAATGGATTTTCCATTTCGTTTAAAAGCCACAATTTCCTCTTTCTCGAAATCCGTAAGTATTTTCCTTTCTGACATGACTACAAACGCTGTTTTCGCAGACTCAAACCTGTTCACACGGGTATTTATACGAACCTACGCATCGAAAGAATACAATATGCAAATTTTTTAGCGCCTGCACTGCCATCTGTTAGTCAGGAATGATAGTGTCCCTTAAATTAACAAACAACATTTGTTATATAAATTTGCATTTTCCCCATTTATGTGACGATATATTTATATAAAATTTATTTTTCTACAAGACATTATGGTGTCTCGGCATTCTTCAAAAGCCAATTCGCAGTTTTTGTATTTTTTTTAGCATTTACGTAAAAATATCAGGTGTCCACTAAAATACCAAACGCACTGTATGTATGTAGGTAGGTAGGTAGGCAGGGTGGAATTGGGAAGGGTGGCCACTGGATATATAATCGATATGGGGTATATATACAGGGCTCGACGAATCCAGTCGCCATTGCCGATTAACTGTTAGAATTGGATGTCGATAGGACATTTTCTCGTAGTAGGTTCTTAGGCTTTCGTATTAAGGCGGACGAGTACTTTTTTTTGTCTAGCGAGGACGTTCCGTCGCGGATTTGTCGAGCCCTGGATATATAGGCACCCTGTGCCAGGCAGAAATTTGGTGTTCCCCTAAATGGTCTTTATTTTTTGAATCATTCTTTTGTTTCATCTATTTTAGGAATTTTCCCTAACTTTTTGAATCTTCTTCAATCTGGTCCTTCTGAATTCTCGTATTGTTTATTACGATACCGGGTACGGGGGTTGGTTCCCTGGGTCTTAGGAGGTTCGGATGCCGCGGAGAACTGTA
>QLNU02003225.1:6171626-6209493 GCA_006491805.2 Dysdera silvatica | reverse complement strand
CTGTCTTGTCTGTTATGATTGCTCTATCCCAGTAAAGCTTGTGTGTTTCGTTCTCATGCACGGTCTCTGGCTCATATTTGTAGTACGGGCATTTTTCTGTCAGAAAGCCAGCATTCGCTGCCAATTTCTGGTGGACTATTTTCGCTACTTGATCGTGTCTATGTTTGTAGTCTGACTGCGCAAGGATCTTGCATCCTGCCATCACGTGTTGGATTGTCTCCGATGCCGCATGACAGTGTCTGCATTTGTCGCTTTCTATGTCTTTTCTCTGGATGAATTTCTGATTGTTCCTTGTTGCGATCACTTGGTCTTGGATGGCTAGCATGAATCCTTCTGTCTCTGGCTGGAGAGTGCCTTTGGCCAGCCAAGAATTTGATGCCTTTTTGTCAACGTGTGGTTGTTGCAGGTCATTGTAGTGCCTGCCATGTAATGGTTTTCCGGCCCAAGTTCTCAGTTTCTGTTCGTTGGCTGTTTCGAGGACACGCTCTTCGGTACTACACAGGTTTAGTGGCGTGTAATTTGCATCTGCTTGTATTATGGCTTGGATGAGTGGCGATCGGGGACTCTTCAACTGGAAGTATTGCCTCATGCTCTGGATCTGCTTGTCATGTAAGTCTTTGAGGTCCGCTTGTCCGCGTCCTCCTTCTTCCCGGGGTAGTGTTTGCCGTTCAATTGCCGTTGCAGGGTGTAGTTGTCCGGCTCTTCTCTGGATGGTTCTCATTTTCCGCTGGAGTTGTTCTAGTTCAGTGTTGGACCATTTGATGATCCCGAAGGAGTAGGTGAGCACTGGTACCGCATATGCGTTAATTGCTTGCGTGGTGTTCTTCCCGCTCAGTTTCGTCTTCACAATGCTTCTAAGTCTTTCTTGGAATGCTTGCGTGAGCTGGACTTTGACTTTCTTGTGCTCCTGCTGCCGTTTTTGCATTATCCCTAGGTATTTGTAGGTTTCGCCCTCGTCCAAGGTCTTCAGTAGTCTCCCGTCTTCGAGTTCGATGCCTGGTAAATCTTCTTTGCTATTCTTCTGTATTTTGCACTTATCGAGGCCGAATTCCATTCCTATGTCCTTGGAGAATGTCTCTGTTATACTGATGAGTTGTCGGAGTTGGGTGATTGTTGGCGCGTATAGCTTGATGTCATCTACGTACATGAGGTGGGAGACTTTATGTAGGTTTCTCTTGTCTTTCTTCAGCATGTATCCGTATTTACTTGTGTTCAGCATCCTTGACAAGGGGTTTAACGCCAAGCAGAACCACTGGGGGCTTAGTGCGTCTCCTTGAAAGATTCCGCGGCGGATGGGGATCTCGGCCGTTTCTATTTTACTGTCTGGCGTGTTTAGCTGTAACCGGGTTCTCCATTGTTTCATGCTGCTCTGTAGGAATCGGATGATTGAGGGATGCACTTTGTATATGCTGAGTATTTCAAGGAGCCACGAGTGCGGAACAGAGTCGAAAGCCTTCTTGTAGTCTATGTATGCGGTGTTGAGTTTTCGCTTTTGTTTTCTTGCTTGTTCCAGGATAACTGAGTCGATGGTAAGCTGCTCTTTACATCCCAGAGTCCCTTTCTGGCATCCCTTTTGTTCTTCCGTCATTAAGTTGTTGCTTTCGCTGTGCCGGCTTATTTTTTCAGAGATGCACCCTGTGAGTATCTTGTACAGGGTGTTAAGGCACGTAATGGGTCGGTATTTCGCTGGGTTACTGGTATCCTGGTCCTTCGGTAGGAGGTAAGTTATTCCCTTGCAGAGGAATTCAGGCATTTTGCTGGGGTCTTCAATTATCGCCGTAAGTTCCTTGGCTAATGGGCCATGGGCGCTGGTAAATTTCTTGTACCAGAAGTTGTGTATGCCGTCAATACCGGGTGCTTTCCAGTTGTGCGTACGTTGGATTACCTGCTGGAGTTCCTCTATCGTGATGCCCGTGTACTCCATCTCCTCTATTCCTCTCGTAGCCTCCATTTCTTGCTGAATCCAGGGGGCGCTTTTGTGCTGTACTTCATTGGACCATAGTGTCTTCCAGAAGGTCTCTATTTCTGCTGGCTTTGGGGCTTCGTACTTGTCTTTGTTCGCTGGGGTCTCTCGAAGCTTCCTGTAGAAGGCCTTCTGGTTTGCTTGGAATTGCATGTTCTGTTGTTTTTTGTTGGTATAGTCTTTGTATCTTCGGAGTCTTCTGGCGTATACACCCAGTTTTTGTTTGAGGGTATCCAGATATTCGCTGATGTGTTTATTGGGCTCTTCGTGTCTTGTATGAATCCTATTTCTCTTAAGGGCCATCTTCACTTTCCTCACTAATTTCTTACCCCTATTTCCCTGCATGTACTGGGTTATTCGCCCTATGCTGCTGCGGAGCTCTTCTATTCTTTTCTCCAGTCTCACTTGCCATGGTGGTTGGGCTTTGTTTCCTCTGTTACTTCGGCCTTCGTTCCTTACTTCGTACCCATTGGCGCGTGATGCCGCTACTGCTGCACAGTATATGGCGGTGTGTATTTCCTGTAGGGAGTTGTGGTTCTGTAGGTGTAGTGGTAGAGTATGTTCATTGAGGATCTTGGTTGCTTTGCAGAGTTTCCAAGATGCCGGTTGGCGTGGTATTCTTGGCCTTGTTGCGGCATCCGAGCCTTCATATTCCGCCAGGGCACATTGGAAACCTTCTTCCATTTTCTCCACGTCCCTCCTCTCTTCTTCTTCTATGCTTGGTTGGAGCGGTTCTCTTGCGCTACTAGCTGGTGCTTCAGGGTTGGCCACACTGGTTGAAGTGTTTGCCAGGTCATTGGCGACTTCATCTCTTAACCTTTGTAGTATGGGCTCTGCTAAGAGATTTCTGGTTATTATGTTCCTGCGTTGGGTTGTTATCCTTTCTATACTGATGTCCAGGTGTGGGTACTGTTGTGCGAATTTGGCGTGAAGTGTGGGTCTGTAATTTGTCATGTCTGTTTCCAGCTTTGTAATCGTATAGTAGGTGCGCATGATGTAGGTGTTCATATCTATTGTCCATGACATGCGCTGGCGTGGTCTTTCAGCCCTAGTGGTTGCACCTATACTAGGCTGCAAAGCACTTTGGGCTGTGTTGGTTCTAGTAGCCGTACAGTTGGAGGCGCCGCTACAACCGCCGACACCTCCAAGGAGAGACTGTTGCATATTTTTCGAACTGGCCCCTCTGCTTAAAACTCGAACGCGGTTCTGATTTAAGAGCGCGACAACCGATGCTCCATTCATATTTTCATTATGGTTCATATCATCAGAGTCTGAGATAGTCTAATTTCACGCCTCCGGGGTAACGGGCGGCATTCCAACGACATTCCGGATGCTGTTGTGGCGTCAGCTGGGCACAAATCCGGTTTTAAATGGCTCAGTGGTATATTTCATTGGTTATTAGTACTTTTTCTGATCATTACATGGAGCCAGAGGTGCATTATTGCTGATTTATTTATTTATTTATTTACTTATTTATCTTTTGGTTTTTTTTAGATTTTTTTCAATTTCTCAAGTTGCATTAGACAAACGCCATCGTATTTTATATATATTTTTTAAATTAAGTTTCACCATTTATGTTAATTTCTATTTAACGAATTTTCCTTATAACGAAGTTTTTCAGAGGAACGATGGCACTTCGTTAAATAGAGACTCGACTGTATATATATATATATATATATATATCATTGTTAGTGGCTGGCTGAGAGGGTCAGGAGGCGCAGGGCACACAAAAGTGTGAATGTCGGCGGCGAGGTCAGCCACAGCTCCTTTGTAACAATAAGTATGTCCATCTTTTTTTCTGTTTTTTTTTTTGTTGTCCCATTGAACCTCGTTACCACAAATGACGTTGTACGGGGAACATATTCACGTCATTCCGTCTACTGTGCATCCTGTCCCAGCCACCATCTTTCTTTCTTTCTTTCTTTTTTAAGGGGGGAAGTGACCTTTTCGGCACCAAAAAAAAAAACGAAAAAAATATTATTACCTTTTCTGAAAGCCTAAGTCTTTATAAATCTAATGAAATTCACCCTGTCAAAAAATTCCGCTTAGTCCAGAAGTTATTGACAAAAATCTGAAATTTGTAAATAAAAGGGCATTTAAATACCCCTTAACTTTTCATTGACTCTTTTTTTCATTTAGTTATCACGATTTTGTTTTAATTTTTGACATTTGGTATTATTTAATCTATGCTACCGAAAAGAAGAAACATTCCCATGCTAAAACCAGGTACACAACTATACGAAACACTTTTGTTTGTTGTTGTTTCCCGAGTTCCCTGTTCATTGCTTCTTTTTTTTATCATTAAAACTTTAAACATGTTTTTCCCAAAATCACGGTTTTACATATTGCACACACTATAACTTTAGAATGGTTATAACTTTATACTTTAAATTTGATATACTCAAAATGTCAAGTGCTATGACCTGCACCTAATATTATAGAAAAAACTTGCATTATCTTTTCACACCAATAAGTAATTCGGTTTAATTATATGTACATCCGGTGAATTTTTTGTACATTAATTACTTGAATAATTTTTTGTGAATTGTATTATTTTTAGGCGAAATATTATATATAAGACCTTACGAACATTTTAATAACAAAATAATTATTTTATGTGATTTCATACTTTTGAAGCTTGCTCACAAAACTTGACATTTTAGTTTTCAACGACGAGATTATGTTTTATATTTTATTTTATTTTTTTGAAAATGTACATATTTTTAAAAAAATTTACATTGAATTACATAGGCAAGAGATATATGAATATATGGGTAAATTATGATTTTATAACCTATAAAGTTTAACAAATCAGCACGAAGTCATCTTAATTTAAGTGTGTAAAGGCCATGTCCCCTTAAAGAAGAAAAAGAAACTGTCCCATCCTGGAGTCGAATTGTGGACCTTCTGTATGAATCATAATGCATTAACTTGCTCGCCCACCAAAACACAAGATCGACGTTCTTATTCTTAATATGTAAAGAGCGATTTCCACTCCCCCATAGGAAATCCTCCACGAATGAGTGAGAATCATTGACACTGTTTAAGAGTATTTCTGTATTAAAATAAAATCGAAGCTGCCTGTGGTTTCCTAATAATAATGGCATCCACCCCACTAACTTCACACGATCCACCTCCATAAGCCAAGATATCCTACATTTTGCCATATCAAACTTCCGCCCAATCAATTCGACCGTTTCTGTAGGTGACCAGATCACTTCTGATCACCTACCAGTCTTCATCTCTTTTGACATCACTACTGAACTATCCCCACCTTACCATTAAACGTACGAACTGGAACCTCTTCCAATTTCATCTAAACACCTTTATACGAAACCCCCTCACCCCCATTATTGTAAACCCCCAAGATCTCGATCTTCTCGTTGAAACGTTCACTAACACAATAGCCAACTGCTCAAATCTAGCCACCAAATGTCGTCCACCCAATAAACCCTTCGCCCTCCCTACACACATCCGCAACCTTATTAGGGAAAGAAACCGCGCCCGTAAAAAAAAAAGGCGCAACGCACCAGAGCCCCAACCGACAAACTTCTTCAAACATTTCCAAAACCTAAAACAATCAGTCATACAAAAAATTCGCACCCATACACAACAACGTTGGTTCAATAAAATAAACAACCTTTCTACACAAGACGGCTCCATATGGAAATTCCGCAAGAAACTCCTCGGGCGAAAGCCAATAATTACTAAATTGGTCACCGCCATGGTACTTTCTACCATCCAGAAGATCTTGTGGATGTCTTCGCAAATTTATTCGAAAAGCAATTCTCGCCCACACCCCCTGTCACCTCCATTTCCTCGGTCATCTCAAGCACTTATAACGAATGCATAGACAATCTCATCACCCACCCATCCACACCCACTTCTAGCCACCAACCAAGAAATCATCAGCATCATCAATAAATTAAAAACCCGTAAAGCATCGGGTCCAGACGGAATCACCAACACAGCAATTAAACATTTCACACCCTCAGCCATTTCCACACTCACAAATATCATTAATTGCTCACTAACGTTTCAATGCTTCCCCCAATCAGGGAAAACAGCCCACATTACACTCATCCATAAACAAGGCAAAAAAAACCTTCAAACCTGACAGCTACCACCCTATTTCGCTTTTACCTTCAATTTCCAAAATCGCAGAAGCTATTATCCAAAACAGATTAACTGACTTCATGAAAATAACAATATTATCATACATGAACAATTTGGCTTCCACAAGGAGCACTTTACTACACACCAAATAGCCAGAATTATTGAAAACGTTAAACATGCCCTTAAAAACAACCAGTGCACTCCCTTAATAAGCCTTGACATCTCAAAAGCATTTGATTCCGTCTGGCTGCCCGAAATAATATTAAAAGTTTTACATATTAAACCCCCCCCCCATCAAGGCAACATCACCCCCTCTTTCATTAAAAATCGTAGTTTTCAAATCAACCTCAATAATCACACCTTTTCTTCAATACGCACCTCCTCAGCCAGCGTCCTAGAAAGTGCCAGACTCTCCCCAACACTTTTCACCACTTTTTTTTTTTAACGATTTGACAAAAACAATTAATATCTCCCTAACACTCTTTGCAGACAACGCTGCAATCTACATTTCTAAACCCCACCTACCATAAGCTATCTCAACCCTACAAAAATACGTCAACAACCTTACTATATGGCTTAATAAATGGAAAATTCAAATCAATTCTCACAAAACGTAGGCTATTCTTTTCTCTAAACATCGCACACACACACACACACACACACACACACACACCACCCTAAAAATCCACAACACACCCATCAGCTGGTCATCAACGATCATATACCTCGGCGCGTCGCTCGACAATAACCTATCCTTTGCAAATCACCTCACATCTGCCAAGTACAAAGTTAGAGCCGCTTGCTCTCTTCCAGGTAATTTAATCAGACCACGCTCCATTCTTTTTCTACAAAACAAACTGCTCTTGTACACAACAGCCATTCGTCCAATTCTAACCTACGCTGCCCCTTGGTCTCTTCTCCGCAACCAAACCCTGATTTCCCTTCAACGATTCGAAAAAATTACACTCCGTCAAATCCTCCACATACCATAGTACATCCGAAATAACCAAATATACAAAGAAATCAAAATTCCTACTATTACCGAAACCATTTGTAAACTCTCACAAAATTATTTCGATCACATTCATCTACACCCAAATTCTCTTAATTCAAACTCACACATTCTCCACAACACCCCTCATGGCCGCTTCAACGGACCCCTAAAAGCATTTGTGAATCATTTCAACCCTTCCCCTTCCTCCTACCCCCCCAGGTACCGTCCCCCTCCACCATCCCCCTAAGATTTCTCCAACCTAGATGGCCTCCTGTCCTCACCACTAGAATCTCCCGATGACGTTATAATTGCCGTAGAGTCCCCCGACCTCAAGAAAATCGTTGTAGAGTCCCTAGATCCCTTCCTCACTAACACATTTAACCCCCACCCCTAAAACCTGTTGAAAGCAGTTAACATTAATATAAGATTACAATTCAAATTACAAAAATACAAATTACGGTAGTATGGATAACAATATCAGATGTCATCACAATTAAATTCTGATATAGAAGAGGTTGCTGACTCTTCCGGATTGGAAACCACGTTTCTGTGACTTGCTGGGCATTGGAGAGATGCTTGTTTGTAGTACTGTCCTGAGTGATGAGGGTTTGCTTGTTGCTGATGAATTGGTCTGGAAGTATAGTCCGTTCTCGGAAAATTGTCCATCAGTCCCGTTAGAATTTAAGGGAGCCGACGTCACAGACGGCTTGTTTCATTTCAGTAGAGGGAAGGGCGTCTACTGCAATGAAACAACCCGTCCGTCACTACAGCTCCCTTGAATTCTAACGGGACTAGTGGACAACTTTCCGCGAACAGAATATAGAAACAGTTTGACGGTGAAAATTTGAAGTATGATAGGGAAAAGTTGGGCATGGAGTACGAATGGGAAAAGATTGTCCAGGAATTGTTGAAGTAGGGAGAATTTGTTGCTGGTATCACTGAGGTGTCGGTTGATTAATTCACCCGCGGGGTGCAGCCAACTTTCCCATTTCTGCTTCGAATAACGTTTCGTTGATGTTTCTTTCTGCTATCAGCCTTTGTTCTTTTGGCAGATGGCGTAATTTCATTGCAACGTATTTGCCGAAAATATCAAAACGATCGTCTTGATCAGTGGGACGCTTGAAATGGTCTATGACGGACAGTAACACCTCGTTCGTAAGGTCTGATGAAGACTGTGAAGCTCTTTTCTGTGGTCTTGGACGATCATACCGAGATGTCGACGCAGAAGTGAGAGGAATCGGCTCTGGCGAATTTCCATCCCTTGAAGAGATCGAAGATTCAGCACTATCTCCGGTGATAACCTCAGACGTAGATGCACCCGACGCAATTTGTACAGTGTGTTCCTGAAAATAGATTAAAACACTTTTTATAGATTTTTTTTTTCAACTTCAATGATTTTTCATAATATAAACAAACAAATAATTCTTATCCAATTCTACTGCATATAAATAATTTTAACTAGCATTAAGTAAAAGTAACAAATGTAATTAATACACTTTCAAAATTATATAATAGAACATATATTATTTCCCTTGTACACATATATATATAACAAATAATATCGTTCGTCCTCTAATTTTCACAAACAGAAGAAGAAGAATAGAGGAACGTAGCAAACTTTTTGAAGAAATTTCGCAGTGTCTTGGAACTTTGGACGGGAAGCACATGAACAGTGTTCCTTCGAGGAGAAGCGGGTCAGGATTTTACAATTACAAACGTTGATACCATGGGCGCCCATATAGGGTAGAGGCTCGAGCCCCCCAGCTATTCAAAAAATTTATTTCCCCGATTCCGATATGCATTTACTTTAAAAAAAATTTACAGTCACATTTTAAAATAAGGTACTTTTTAGCTCATTACTAATTGTCAAGCAGTATCAATTATTTTTGTAGCGTTTTGGTATCTTGTACATTCACTAAAATTCTCGACAGCTTTGAGAAGGAGGTAATAATTTTTCTCAGGCCCCCCCCCCCCCTTGAAGTACTCGTTAATTTTTCTCAGCCCTCCCCTTAGAAATGCTCGTATGGGCGCTCATCGTCGATACAGTATGGTTTTATTGGAGACATGCGGATGCAAAATATCAATTTTTTATGTGCGATTTTGGTACAAATGGTAAAATTTCGGACGGAGGTGTTTTACAAAACACCAGATTTTTTGAGAAGCTTCAAAATAAACTTTTAAATATTCCAACTGAAAAGATTAGAAACGGTAATAGAAACCTGCCTTATGTAATTATAATAATTAGCCGATGATGCATTTCCTCCGAGGGTGGACATGATGAAATTATTTAGACAAGTAGATTTAACTTCTAAAGATAGAAAAATACACGATTACCACATATCGCGAGCGAGACGTATCTAGGGACGTTACGGTACGCCGATATGGGTGGGTATAGATACTTTTCATTCGATATTAGCTGTATCGTTATCGGTAATATCGCAGCATCGAAACAAACATCGGAGTATCGGTATTCGATACTCGACTAACGGTCCTTGATATATACATCTAATATCGGTAAGTCTTTGACTAAGCTTAGAGATGTGTGTAAACGTTACGGTGAAAGACCGAAATCTGGCGAATGTCTTTCTGCAGAATGACATTCTGTGGTGAATGTTGAATAAAATTAATTTTTTTGGCTTTTAAAATCATTTTTAAATCATACTGTATTATCAAAACATATTATGACATATGTCAAAATAGGAGAAAGCTGAAGTAACAGCACATATAAATAAACTGTTGAACCTTAAAACGAACAGTACATTCTAATTCTAACTGAGAAAAGAAAATAATACCAATAATAAACTTACTTAATTATATGATTAACGGTACTCAATCTTATTTATTGCAATGACTTAAACTGTTATGACACTTTAAATTGCACAAGAGTCCCTTGCTTTTACAACTGCATTCAGTATTAAAACACTTCTTTTTGCAATTATAGCGTGTGTAGCCTTGCCCTCCGCTTCTCGAACTAGTTGCAGCTGCTTCTCTTAGCGACATTTCTTGAGGAGAAACCTGATCTATGGAAAGTAACTTCTCTTTACAAATTACGAACTGATTATGGGTATAAAGCTGCTTGAGGGTACCATTTTTTTTGCTAATTTATAAAAGTCGGAGTCTTCTATTCCAACAACAATCACCAACATGTGTCGGGCATCTGTACGACCACGGTCGACATCAGGGACTTGTATTCGTACGGTATCACCAACTTGAGCAGGAGGAAATTTTCTTTTTGAGGTTCGTAACATTTTCGTTGCTTGCAGTAGAAGATACATTTTCGCGGCCGCTCTTTTCATAGAAATAAACTCGTGTTGTTCAGTCAGGGCTGGATATGAAGATGTGGTAGGTTGAAGCTCCTCTTCAATATTTTCCTTTGGAATATGGTTTTCGATATGGTCACTGCTCAAATTTTCTTCAAAAGTATTAACAATTTCTTCAAGCGGTTCTTCGGTTTCGATATTTGCGATTTGCTCTCAATGCAAAGATGATGATGCTATGCTAGCTTCTTTTTGGTTTAACACCAAACAGGGCTTCATAAGTTCTTTGGCATAGATTTTGGTGTCAGGACATTTTTCCAACGTGAGTGAAAAGCCTGTAATAGGTTCATACCCAGTTTTAAAGTTTAAAAAATACGAAAAGTACGATACAAAAATAAATAAAAAATTACCAATTTATATTTTTTTACGCTGTGCTTCACTTTTTAAATCCCGCAACCATAAGGCCGAGTGAGACTGAAGTTGAAATATTTTCTGCCTCCAGCTCAAATATATATGGACGATGGAAATTGGCAGGGGGCACAAAAATTGAAAGCAGAAGTGGAAAGAAGTTCATTTCAGTATATATTCCCACCCATTAACCTTGGATGGGAATTTTTTTTTCTTTCTTTCTTGGAAATTATATTTATTATACTTTAAGATAAAATAGACTTTAACAACTTCTCTTTCAAAACTTAGTCTTGAAAGGTAAGAGTTTTATAGTCTAGGACTATATTAATTGCAGAAAGGCTAACAAAACCAACTGAAACCCTGGAACCATGGGGTACGGCAGTTTTTCCTTTACGTACATATCAGAAGTAAAATGGAAATGGATTACGTACATATCAGCAGTAAAATGGAAAATCATACCACTCAATGGCAGCAAGATTTATTATTCTACAATAATCAAATATTATACTTTACGACAATGTTCAATGAATACACTGCAAAAAATAAAAAAAAACATATTTTGTACTGCATATAATATATGGGGGAGGGGAAAGGGGGTTCAAGGGGTGTCACTGGGCGTTCATAAAACTGGGTCCCAAGGGCCCACTATGTTTAAAAATGTGGGTATTCTTTTGAAAAATATGAGTCACCAAAAACAAAACACATTTTTATCATCACTAAACAGCAGATCCTTAGAATACGCTGATTTTCTAATATTGAGTCCTTTCCTTATATTATGCGCTACAGTGCGTCAACGGTACCTCTGAGTCACATATTCTCTAATGGTTTCTATTTTGTTGTTATATTTTGGCTTATATTTTTTTAGCTTGACTTGTACAAATTACGTAGGTCAATGACAAACTCCACTATTTCGCTTCCAAACTCTTTTACTGCCTTTCCAAATGTACCACGAACCATATGCAAGTGCAAGTTTTTAACATCTAGAAGTTCCAGCAAAACTTGCTGTTTTTTAGCTCCAGTAATAATCTGAAAAATGTTTCTGTTTACATTTGGTCCATCGTTACCGAGAGCAATTAGATCTTTGAGAGGAAATTTTCCGTTGTCTATTGATTTCAATATTTTTTCCGATATATCTGTGCCCTTTGCTTGTCCAATAAGATAGGACTCAAGGTGATGAACTACAGTTAAGTTTTATTTATTATAGTAATACCTAATTTCCAGATCCAACTGCTTTTTTTACTGCCTTGTAAGTTCATCAAGTGAGATGCTAAATGGGAACTTGGAATTTATAACATCACGGAAAGAAACTTCATGGAAGTGAGGCCCATTTGCCTCAGACATTAAGTACAATAGTTTAGATAGCCCCATGTGAAACTTAGGTGTTATGACACTGTCAGGAAGCATCGCACAAAATAATTGATTCAACATGGTTTGTACTCTTTTTGGAGAATTAAATTTAAGAATCTTTAAGCACCCATGATGTGTGATGATCATGTGAAAGTGGGGTGAATGGGATTTTTAAATTGAATCAAATGATATTCATATTTATATACACACTTTTTTTTTATACTTTACATACACATGCACACACACGTGTGTGTGTGTATATATTTCATACTTATTATGAATAACTACTTTTATAGCCTAAAACCAATGTCTAGAAATCAAGGTCCATACTCTAAACATCTACTCACATTAGTATTCACAGTAAAAGTTTTATGGTGGTCGACTAGTACCCTATATGTGTGTGTGTTTATACATATTATATACACATTATACTATGTGTGTTTGTACATATATATGTATAAACATGCATAGGGAACTTAGGCACATACTGTGGTCTTGAACTTGCAATCTTTTAGTGTTAGGGTGACTTTGCTCTAATGGCAAAAACTGGTTCCAAATCACTGAATTGAATGAAAATACAAGGGTACTAGTCGACCACCATCAAACTTTTATTGTAAATAATAATGCAGGTAAATATTTAGAGTATGGACCTTAATTTCTAGACAAAGGTTAGGCTATAAAAGTTATTTATAATAAGCTATTAAGCATGAAATACACACACACACATATATGTATGTGTACAGCATAGCAAAAACATGTATACATATAAACATTAATGTCCTTAGAATATCAATTTAAAAATCCCATCGCCCCTTTCATGTGATAATCACAAATCGTGTGTGCTTAATTTTAATTCTCCAAAAACAGTATGAACCACGCAATGAACATTTAGTAAATGCTTGCAAACGAGAATAATTCCCCATCAAACCATTTCTACAATTTAAAAATTAAGCGCTTTAATCCAAACCCACGAAAAATCAAGCACTTCAGGGCCTTTAAAAATAATTTAGCTAAATTATAAGCACCTGTACGAACCCTGTTCAAGTGTTTTGAAGAATTAAAAGAATAGTTGATGTGTGCAACTTCCATAGTTACATAGTCACATTATCTCTAGTAGACCAACAAGCCATACACTAGGGCATTGAACTTCCACTTGATTGCTTTGCAAATGTCATCTAACTTCCCTTTTCAATATCTTTAACAATAAAAGTACGATTCGTGAATCGAAATTAGCTGATTAAGTCCATGCTGGTCAAATCTAACATTTTTTTTACAAAAGCAGCAAAACATTTCATACTTAGGTGCATCTATTTCAGACCACCATGGTTAACAAGCAATCATTACAATCCTCTTTCTTTAGTCAATCGTTTGATCAATCGTTAGTCAATCATTTAGTCAATCGTTCTTGGATGATGCACATTTGGGTATGATGAATAATACTGCTTGAGTTTACTGTTTTAAGTACTAAATAAGCTGTATAATATATCTGTAAAAAAAAATATGTACAGTCGATACTATGCACATAAATGGGAAGAGTGTGGTTGAAGGTCAAGTTGAAATTTAAGCTTTAGGAATACCCTTTCTCTAGTAATGTGAAAAAGAATGCTACAACAACCTGAAGCATGAAGTAGCCCCTCAGATTTCTTTATTAGGGGGAAAAAAATTTTATGCAACATTATAAAATTTTTACAATCCAGTTTATTTAAAGACGTTATTGGATGATCAAGTTACAAGAAAAGATTTTCAAGTCAACGATTAAATATTCTAAATGTATTAATACAAATTAATTTAACTAAAAATAGTTGATGAAAATTTTAGACATTAATTTCTACCACTGTTTAGTACCTTCAATTATTTCATTAAGAGTTTCATACCACTCAAATATCTGCGTCGGATGTGGAAAATCCGAAAATCTAGAAATTGGATATAGATCCTTAGGAAAAGTAGGACTAATTTTCCAATAGTCAGACTTTGCCTACTAAAAAATAGGAAAAGTAGGACAAATATGATCCCTGTCATTCAGAATATGAGAATTTCTTAGAATATTATTTTTGTTTTATTATTAATAAAACATTAAAAATGCAAATAATGTCCAGATTTTTCTGCGGACCACCAAAATTTTCTGACTGACCACCGATTGGTGACTGATGCTTTAGAGCAGAAAAGACACCTTATAACCTTATGGTGATGATCTCATAATAAGCCAAGAAACGAAAAGTGAAATTTTAATATTCTAGCTATGGATTACAAAAAGACCTTTATGTGTATATGTAACACAGCATCCCCCCCCCCAAATACGCACACACACTTCTAGTTAATAGAGGTACTGAAAGTACACAAGATGCATCCAATGGGACCTCCAGTACAGCGTAAGAATAGAGTAGCAGGACATGAAAATGATGTTGTACACATGTAAACACCAAATAGGACAGAATGACGAGACATCCAACAGATGAGTTAGTTGTTTATATTCCACGAAGATTATTCTAAAAAGTTATATCCTACAAAGTTATATTCTAAAAAGATGCCATACGATATATTCTAAGGATATGCATTATGATGGGGGACATAGGCGTAATCTTGCGGGAGCAAGGTGGGCAGCTGCCCCCAGTTATTTTAAAAAAAGGCAAAATCACACTTTTACTCATACAATTTTGGGTTTTTTATTTTTTTGCTCCATCCCCCCCCCAAATTTATGCCATATTTAACCCCCAAGTTACACAATTGATGTAGGAAATAAGAACATAGAAATAAAAATATGGAAAGTAAGCTTTGTTAAGATGGAAGCGAAAAGTATGGCAGAAAATGCCTAACCCATACAGTTCTCTCCAATCTCCACAGCATCCATTCTGAGATTGGTGTAGTGGAGGTCCAGCACTGTATTATCGAAGGAGTTCTTAAAAAGTTTAGGCATGTGCAGCAGTTGCAAATTGTCCCACATGCCTATAACTGCACTTTGTTATTATAGAGTTTGTTTGTTTGTTTTGTGGTTTTACGGCTCAAAGACTACAATGGTCATGCTGCGCCGGGACCTACTGTTTTCCGAGGAATCCGAACCTCTTATGGCCTAGGGAACCAAACCCCGGACTACAGTGAGCAGTGCGATCTTTTTAGTTATTATAGAGCTTCTACTATAATTGCTGTCCACCTATAATGATAACTTCAACACTCCTTCCACTATAAATGAATACTATAGGACTGTGGGCTTGAACAGTCCAACAAATTTCTCCATCTCTTTTAAGGAATGCCCATGTTCTCAGCCAAAACCAATGCGCCTTATTTTGCCAGGACCATATTAAGGCTTCGTGGGATCCTAGACAAATTTTTTTCCGGGCCATTAAAAATGCCTAGGTAACAGTAGGACCAAACGCTAGACTACAAATTAGTAGACAAAAAAAGGCAAAATTCTTGCACCAATTGGGTACAAACCCAGCTTTTCTACGTAATCGAAAAAGGTGTCACCATTATACCACTGTAGAGCATTAATCATAGTGGTTCCAATATTAGACTATTATACCAGGGTTACCGAGTGGTTAAACGCTTGAGTCTAGAAGTTTATGGACAAACCAAATGAACTATATGCACAGCCCCAAAGCAGAATGTGCTAAAATGTGCGATGCACGTTGCAGAACAAGCAGCTTCACTACAGAAAAATTACGGGGAAGCAATTTTTCTTTGTCTTAAAAAAAAAAAAAAAAAGCAGGCCAGAAAAAGTGGGGTTTTTTTTTTCATTTGTTTTAAAAAATGAATTTTCATTTTACGGAATTTAAAAATGTATGTATATATATGTGTGTGTGTGTATATATATATGTATGCATCTCCTGCAGAACATTTTTGATCAGCTGAAGGTCTTGTTGCAGAACGTTGCAAAACATTCTGCTTTGGTGATGAGCAGAAAGAATTGCTATCAATTTAACGTAGAGATACGTAACAATAATTGTACATAATCATAATATTTATTCTCTGCACATTAATCAAGTAATATAAATAAAATTAGCATGAATACCTTTTCGTTGTGAAATGACGAAAACCTTTGATTGTGAACACTGTGCCATTGCCAGCACCTAAGCCCATCTGGAACAAAAGATGGCAATCACATATCTAAAATGTTCTTGTTATTATATATATATATCTTGCAAAAATTAGCAAAAGCATATATAAAATGAAAAATGCCAAAAAAAAAGCAAAAGCGTTTGAAAGAGTTAAATTTCCATTATTATATTTTTGTAAATTTAAAATTATCTACGTCTATAATCTCTATCTCTCCCTCGACAAAATTCGGGTAGAAATATACTTTGATTATATGCAACTATGCCCTAGGTGAGACAAAAAAAAAAAAAATGCAATACATACCTCCCTCTCCCCCGATATTACTTTTGGAAATAATTCCTTTTGAGTACAGTTATTTTATTTCAAAGGCCTCCATAAGGCCTACTAAATTTTCATATTGTTACAAAAACATAAAGTCACGATGTGAAAAAAAAAAAAGTACTTTTTCTGATTAGTCGAAAACTAAATTATTTTGACATGAAAATTAAAGCCTCCGATACGTTCAATAATCTGAATTTGGTATTAGTCCTGTGTGTAGTTAAACAAGTTCATTCATTTGAATATAGTACTCACTTTCCTAATTTCCTACTTGCAGTTCAATACTGCGATTTGTGGGAAATAAAAGCTTTTTTTTATTTTCAAACACACAACTTTAAATACAAGATGACGACGCCGTGAAAAACGTATTCTTAAAACTTATAAAACGTCAATTTTACTTATTGAAACCTATGTAATAATGAGTGATTAGATAAACAGATTGGATTTGTCAACACTTCGGGGTCATTAGACTATTTGGTGCCCCACTCAGGACCCGCATGACAGAACCACTCGCACTAGCCTGAACCGGTCTCTGGTATAAGAGACAAATCATAGGCACACAATCTGCAAAGAGCCTGATCGAACAAATTTTAAAACAAGCTACTATCATCCAGTTGACATGAGTAATACAGTCAAACCTTGTTAAGACGAACATGATCAAGTTGAATTACTTTTAATACAAACTGTTTTCTGAAGTCTCGTCAGATTTTACAGTATATTATCTTTTCTGGATATAACGAATTACTGTCAATATGGAGGGTACTAATAACGAGGGGGAACTCCTGTTCCTCCTTAGGGTTTATCTTAACAAGGTTCGACTGCATATGTTTTTTGTTAAAAAAGAAAACATTAAATAAACGATTTTCGTACTTCCATCCAGCCTTTCGCTGATGTGATTTTCCTGAGAGTGCATCCAATTGTGCCACTACCATTGCCGTTTTGGGAGATAAGGTTTCCATTTAGGCTGAATGTATCGCTAGTGCTCAGAGGTGTTTCAATGGATTGTGATAGAGACATGGAACTAATCTCGATGGATGGAAAACTGAAAGAGAACAATGAAAAAATGCTTATACTTTGTCGCTTACTCTGAGAACGCTTACTCAGAGATCTCATAAAGATCGCACTGCTCACTGTAGTCCGGGGTTTGGTTCCCCAGGCCTTAAGAGGTTCGGATTCCTCGGAAAACAGTAGGTCCCGGCGCAGCATGACCACTGTAGTCTTTGAGCCGTAAAACCAAAAAACAAACAAACAACCATTATACTTTGTCGTTTTTTATTTTAACCATATTGTCAAGAAATAAGGTATAACAAAGAAATAATTAAAATGTAGATGATATTTATGAAAAGAATATGTTCACACAATGCTGTAAGCAGTTTTTCTTGATAAAACATGTTTTGGACTGTAAACATTATCATAAGCAGAGAAGAGTTCTAGCAAGAATTGGGGGGTTACAGAGCTACAACTCTATATATTCAAATGCATATCTACAAAATTGAATCGCAATAGGGAGTTACAACCCCCCCCCCATGCATATACAAGTGGCTGCAAGGGACCATTGTACACTACTTACACTATTACTGAAAATTTAAAAAACTTGAACGAGTGTTTCCACACATTATACAATTTATGTGCATTCTGCAATGTTTATTTTGTGCACATTGTAAACCTTGTGCATGCTGTGGATTATGTCTACAATGTGCATCCTATGTACAGTAACAATTTTGTGTACATGGTGCATTCCATGAAAGATGTGGATTTTGTGCACATCGTGCCATCTGTGCACATAGTGCATTCTGTATAAGAGGTAAATTTTGCATACATTATTCATTCTGTAAGCATTGTACATGCATTCTGTGTGCATTTTACACATTTATTTTATGTACATAGTGCGAATTGTGTATGCATTATTCTTTATTTGTACATTGTACACATTGCATATTATGTATCATGCACTTTTACACACATTGGACAAAAATGGACTTAAAAAGGTCAATTTTTAATAATACTTCAGAAAGGAACATTTAAATATGTGCTCCACTGAAAAGATTAGGTTTGCTTAAATACACTACACATGTAAATGAATAATGTATGCAAAATGCATGTAACAGCACAATGCATACAATGATACCAAAACACAATAACCTTTATTTTTCATTTTTACATTCAGAGACTGCATAGCCTAACATTCGAAACACGATTAACAGTTCAATGTGACATAACATAGTTATGCAGAACTTAACATGAGCTAAAGCTAGATTGATTATTCAATGTGAATATAATTAGAGCCTACACATATAGTCAGCACTGTTAAGTAGAACAGTTTCTCCAAATGTCGGCAAAATTTTTGAAACATGACTCGTAAAATGAGTAATAATACAGCGAGAATTGCTTTCACAGAAGTAGAATTGCATTAGGTAAATTTTAAACAGTTTATGAACTAAAAAGAAATTATTTAAGAAACGTGTATTTGATTTTTAAATACACAAAAGAAATTTGTTTTACCTATAATAGTCCTCATCGTAGAACTCAAACAGATCCGTTGCATTAATATTAACAATGAACAGGCCCTGTGGAAATAACGGAGAAGTTACAATCCATCTAAATGTAGCAACGGATAAGTAATTACTTGATCAAAACGTAATTACTTTGGGATTGGTTTGTTGTTGCAACCGTCGTTCTTCTCTCTCCTTCACGAGCTGCTCAAACTCTTCTCGGATTTCCTGAGGTGTTTTTGTCCTTTCAACAATCTATGTAACAAGAAACAAAATGCATCATTACAACAATTGAATGACACAACGTTAAGCAATTTTCAACAACATAATAATGTAATTATACAACAACTGCATGGCTTATTTATAAAATTTTGATATTATTTCAATTGTATCCCAATTTTGCAACAAATTCATGATACATTCTGCAATGTCATCGCAATTTTGTAATATATCTGAGAATAAGCGGAACCTAGTTTGTTAATGTTTTTACGAAACCGTTAATATTTCTGCTGGACATTAAACAGAAATTACAGCAAACCTGCTAAAATACTTACTGCCAGGGTTGGCAAATCTTTGACATATAGCAGTGTCATCTACGATTCAAATGTCAAAACCTAATATTCAATGACTATCATGAAAAACCTAATATTCAACTATCATAGAAAAACCTAATATTCAACGACTATCATGAAAAACCTAATATTCAACGACTATCATGAAAAAACCTAATGACTAGCGACTATCATGAAAAACCTAATATTCAACGACTATCATGAAAAACCTAATATTCAACGACTATCATGAAAAACCTAATATTCAATGACTAGCATGAAAAACCTAATATTCAATGGCTATCATGAAAAACCTAATATTAGATGACTACCATGAAAACCTAATATTGATGACTACCATGAAAAACCTAATATTCGATGACTATCATGAAAAAACCTAATATTCATGACTATCATGAAAAACCTAATATTCAATGACTATCATGAAAAACCTAATATTCAATGACTATCATGAAAAACCTAATATTCAATGACTATCATGAAAAACCTAATATTCAATGACTATCATGAAAACCTAATATTCAATGACTATCATGAAAAACCTAAGTGATGGACAAGAATGTTGTGCCGTAGGAAAGGAAAAGAGGAGATTAGACCTTGCAAAACATGGATGACATATACCCATGATTTCATGGAGAATCAAAATATCGATATAGATGCATGGAGTAGTAGGAGTACTAATGGAGAAAGTACAATCAGGGCCGCCCATAGGGTTGTAGGCACCCGGGGCGAGATTACTAATGGTGCTCCCTCACACGTATGGCCCCCTTCCCATCTCCCAAATCTTCCAACTAAGCTTTTAATTATCGACTCAACATTGAAAATTTTTCAATTTAGGCACTTTTAAATGCTTACTTTTAGTAGGCATATGGCCATTGAACAGAAAATAGCCCTAAGTAAAATTAGGGAGTTAAAGAGTTGGGGTAGAAGTAAAAAAAAAAAAAATCTCAATATGATTTGTAGTTTTAAAGAAAATCAATGCATTTCAAAAAATATGGTATATTAATATAGTGCTGAACGAAGAATTAAGGTATGGAAAAAAACTAATAGTATGCAATGTTATTTGACTTCACAGCCAAATGCAATATGTTAAACATCTAAAGGAATCTTTCTGGCTTTGGCACTTGCAAAAGATTTTAAAATTTGTTTAAAGTCCAACTTTTTGGCTTCCTCGTTTGCAATTGCTAAAACTGCCAGAGCACTGTCTCTACTCGGTCCTGGTCGATCTGAGATAAGTTTTTATAAGTTTTAGAGTTTGCTAAAACTTCGTTCGGCACTTGCAATTGTGACAGGCACAGTTAATAGTGTGCGTGATGCTATCCACAAGTTTGTAAACAGATCCTTTTGGTCGTTGGATTTTATTTTCTGCAGTACTGTGATAGGAAAGTATCTTAATCTCTGGCTCTTTCGCTCTCTTCCAATCCATACGGGGAAGCTTTAAATAGCTTATAGAGAACAATCTGGAAATAATGAACCCTACTGCTTTCTTGAAATCAGTAAAAGTTTGCAGAAGCTCATTTCACCTCGGACGAGTCTTTTCCCACGTAATTGGTCAAGACTCACACCACATCTGAGGGCGGGTAGGGAAGAGGAGAGGGCGCGACAACCGACTTTCAATAAATCATCAGCTCGTTGGCAATGACAGCGACCCTGTTTCGTTACCAGAAGGATGGAGCGGAGGGAGTACTGTTTCCAAGGGCATGGTTTGCTAACCAATAAGCTACTTGCGATGTACTATAAACAGACCCTTCATGTTCAAGTGTTCTATTCGATTGTTAATTCCACGGTATTGGAGTTACGAAAAGAATTGGTATAACAGTTAGCCACTTTTTTTAAAATAATTTTCTCCCGGTAAATTAATGTTACCCGATTGTGAAACCCAATATTTTGCGGCGTCGCCCCCTCGGGCTGCGGCACCCGGGGCACCACCCTGCTCACCCTGCCCTTGGGGCAGCCCTGAATATAATGCATGACTTAGAATATCATAGAGGGGAAAGGCCTTTTAAATTGTTTGTTGGTTTTACGACTTAAGGACTACAATGGTCATACTGAGTCAGGACCTACAGTTTTCCAAGGAATCCAAACCTCTTGGACCTACAGTTTTCCGAGGAATCCGAACGCTTGGACCTACAATTTTCCGAGGAATCTGAACTTCTTGGACCTACAGTTTTCCGAGGAATCCAAACCTCTTAGGGCCTAGGGAACCAAACCCCGGACTACAGTGTGCAGTGCGATCTTTCTGAGATCTCTGAGTAAGCATTCTTTGCACCGTTGAGAGTCGAACCCGGGGTTAACGGAGCACTAGACGAACACATTACTACACTGCGTCACCCTTTGAATTGAATAAAACACCTCAAATTAATTAAAGGTGGATAAACTAAAAATAAGTTGTAGGAAATTACCTCAAAACAGTTCATTTACCCTTAGCTTGATCATTCAAAATGTGATGCACTTCTGTCAACCAAATCTATCCTAAACCTATCTACCAAAGTTGTATATTTTGTTTATGAATTTTATGACACGAGGATAGGAAGGGTATTTATATAAATCGAACGCTCGAAAATAACTGGCTTCAGTAAATAGTCTTTATATACGTTCGTAAGAGATTAGATGTCGTTCGTAGCTCAGATGGTAGAGCCTCCGCCCGGCAAGTGGAAGGTCGTGGGTTCAGGTCCCACCGAACGCAGAAATATTTCTTTTCTTTCGAACGTTTCACCATCTAAATACGCCATATCATCGGCGCCGGTATCACTACGCCAATAAACCTTGATTAATATTGATTAATATTATCGTTTAAGTTAGCAAGGGTATTATATTGCGGAAGAATCTATAGTTTTCCGAGGAAATTGAACCTCTATGTCCTAGGGAACCAACTCTCAGACCACAATGGTTGGTTTGGTTGTTTGGATTTTTATGGCGTAAGAGCATCTGGGCTATACTGCGCCAAATCAGACCACAGTGAACACCAAATTCATATATATATTACAGTACATATTTTGTTAAAAAAAAAATTACAAGACAATTACAAGAAGATTATCAGAAAAAATAATGAATATCTTACCAACCAGCCATCAGTCTGAATTCCTTTGATTCCTACAGTGTCATAGATGGCACGTTTATGGGGATCACTGAGTACTGGAAAAAATGTCATCAATTTCATTTATTATTAATTTTTACATTCATTTTATTTATGAATTTTATTTATTATTAGTAATTTTTATTTATAAATTTTGTTTATTAGTATTTTATTTAGTATTTATCAATTTCAATTTTACTATTAATTTATTGGTTAATCACAACCATGTTATTAAATCGTTGATTTTGTTAACAATTTACTTTTTATATGTTAAAAATTTCATTTGCTAATTCCTAGTTTATTATTCATTTATTAGTTTCTATTTTGTTATTACTATTGAAAATTCCTATTTTGTCATTAATTAATTCCTTTTTTTATTCATTTTTCATCATTTGTTTTATCATTAACTTTATTCATTTGTTTTATCATTAACTTTATTCATTTGTTTTATCATTAATTTCATTCTTGTTATTGATTTTATACGTTTCTGCAGCACTAATAATTCCAGTTATAGATTAGTGCTTTTCTGATTATTGCATTTTTACTGTTTTTACTAATTTCATTAATTTGTATTTATTATGCATACTTTCTTTAATTTCGCTAAAGGTGCATTTTCCTAGACGCGCATATTTTGCGGCGCAATAATATAAAACTCAGACAATAAAAACCAATGAAAGCGTTTTACACGTTCTAGGAAAACACTTTAATTGGTTTTCTATTGTTTGAGTCAGTTTTCGAGGCTTTTCATTATTGGGCCGAAAAATATGTGCATCTAGGAAAACACACCTTTATTAATCAGCACTTGCATTTACCGCACTTCACACTTTTTTCCATTACAATAGACATAGTATTTTGCTTTCATATTAATTAACGCAACACTCCACTGCCCTCCCATTTTAATGACTTTTAAGAGATGGACAAAGACATGCCAAACAGGAAAAAATATTAATCAGAATTTGCATAATTCTGTAAAACATCTACAAGAAATGTAAAACACCAACAAAGAAAAACAGTCATTAATTAGAACATTACTGAGGGAGATTAATAGGCTTTTAAAATGCATACACTATATACATTAAAACCATATACGTGTTATATAAAATAGATTAAATATACTATAAAAAAAGTTGTACCTTCATACGCTTTCTTCGTTTTGTTAAATAATATCTCAGCTTGAGTTTTCTTTTCCACATCGTTATGTTTGTCAGGATGATAAAGACGACTGAGACGTCGATATGAATTTGTAATATCTTCTGCACGGGCCTAAAAATGACAAATAATTTGATTGTTTCACTCTGTATGCAGAAACTAATAAAAAAAATTATAAATTTGATGTTTTGATTATAAAATAAATTTGACTTTTTGATTTATAAAATAAATTTCACTTTTGATTTATAAAATAAATTTGACGTTTTGATTTATAAAACAAATTTGACGTTTTGAGTTATAAAATAAATTTGACGTTTTGATTTATAAAATAAATTTGACGCTTTGATTTATAAAATAAATTTGATGTTTTGATTATAAACAAATTTGATGTTTGATTTAAAATAAATTTGACATTCTGATTTATAAAATAAATTTGATGTTTTGATACATAAAATGAATTTAAATTTGATTTATAAAATAAATTAATGCCCATACATAAAATAAATTTGATGTTTTGATACATAAAATGAATTTGAAAATTTGATTTATAAAATAAATTTGATGCTCGATACATAAATGAATTTGATGTTCTGATTTATAAATAAGTTTGATGTTTTGATTTATAAAATAAATTTGATGTTTTGATACATAAAATGAATTTGATGTTCTGATTTATAAAATAAGTTCGATGTTTTGATTTATAAAATAAATTTGATGTTTTGATTTATAAAATAAATTTGATGTTTTGATTTATAAAAAAAAATGCAATAAAAATAGAATTTGCATCGAAATTAAATCCACAGTTTGAACAATTCGAAATTTTTGGGGTTTTGAAAAAGTCCTTGGCTAAAAGTTTCGTGAAAGCTTAAACTTTTGAAGTTGATATTTGCACAGAACAGTGGTTCTCCAATTGCAACCCAGAAGCCTCTCTTAGAGGTACGGTAAGAGAAAATTTGTGAATATGGGAATAAAATATTTTTAAATACTATGGCAGACTCTAAAAAAGCATTCCAGGTTCTATCATTTTTGATAACATATCACTGCAAATGTAATTTCTGTGCTCATGCCGCTACAAAAAGTATTTCAGCAGTTTAAATATGAAAGATGATACAAGCATTCAAATCAGCTCCATTCAACCGAACCTTAAGGATCTCTCCAACCACCGAAAGCACTGTTACAATCATCCACGTCTCACATTAGTTATAATTTATAATTCTAAGCTTGAAAAATAAAGTTCGTTCTTGCTATCCGCAAAGTTTCCTTATCTCCCTCTGCACATGGGTGCTTAGGCCGAGCCTGAAATTCAAGGTACACTAAGGGTACGAAAATAGGGGACAGTACGAAACAAAAACCCAACTATCTGTCCTGGCTTTTAAGAGATTCAAAAGACAGATTTCCATACTCAGGACGGAAGAGTAGCACCCATGACTCTGTAATAATACCTTATTCCACAACCCCCCCCACTTGTTTATGCACAAATAGAACTTTAGTCTAGTGGGCAGCATTTTTTTTTTTTTTCAACGAGACGTTTTGAGTTATATCTTGATCCATTTTTCTCATTTGTAAGATGTAGCAAGAGAAATTTTTGAAAACGGTTGATGCAGATCATTAGTAATTTACAATAATATGGATTCTTTTCTTATGGTGTAGAAACAGCTAAAATCACACTGCACCAAGATGTTTATGCAATATACACTATAGAGCTTTGTGGGTTTTTATTCTCTGTTTATTAAAAACACTTAACGTTTCACTCCGTGCTATGCGGAGCATCCTCAGAAGCAACAGCCGACCAAGTTTCCCTCTGCAAAAATGCAAGACTTCCGCTTGGTTGCTCAGAAGAAAAGGGAGAGTTCAGGGATCAAGTTATCTTATATAAGCAATATTTTGGCCATTTCAACCCCCCCCAACCCAAATAAGCAAAAATTAACATTGGCTAACATAGGAAAATAAGACCAACAGCATCCCCCCTCTCAAGGTGCTTATGTAATATGACAAAGCGGTGACACTACAGATGAATCCCCTGTTTTGTCGCCAACTCGTCTCCAAAACTGATGCTATACTCTTAAAACAAAGTTTTGTGAAGCATTAAATATGTGCGTGGTAGTTGTATTGTAGTGTCATAGTATCCGTTTGTGACGGTGGTGGTTTGTGAGTTGTAGGGATAGGATGAAAGACCGTTTAAAGGTATTTATTTTTGTAACAGATTGGAATTGATGGTATGTTTGGGATGGAGAGCGGATATAGGAGGAAGACGTTTGAGGAGGTATGGGGAAAAGAGGTTAGAGGTATGGAGGGATAAAGGGGAGATGAGTGGAATGTGGAGTATCGCAATGTCGGTGATGAAAAGCTGTTGGTCTTCTACTTTGCAGAAGGTATGGGGGGGAGAAGGGAGAGGAAGTATGGGGGGGGGACGTGGAGCATCGCAATATCGGTGATGAAAAGCTGTTTGACTCATACTACGCAGAGTATATGTGGAGACGGTGTCACAAAGAGGAAGTGGAGGAAATGATTCCAAAAGCCATAAAAAATCAATGCTTAAAGACAGAAGTTTTTTTTTTTTGTTAAAAAAATCTGAAAAGAGTATAATAAGCAGTAAACAGTATAACAGGTAATTACTCCTTAAAAAAACATGGCGGCCGGGAAGCGAGCGCGTTATGACGTAATCCGGGAAGGAGATTGCCATGCCAAGGCGACAAATCGCACAGGGAACACACGTGTAGTACAGCCGGACAAACAAACAGAATGATCAAAACAAGCACTCGCGAAAGGAGACATAGCCTCACGTCTGGCAGAACACGCTTTACAACACGGACACGAACCCGACTGGGACTCAACAAAAATACTACACCGTCACATCACAAACAAGAATAGTAGACTCTTCTTAGAATCTTGGGAAACTTACAAACTACACGGGAAAGCCATTAATACATCACAACCACTTCCAGAAACTTACAAACAACTCTTACTCTGAAATGTATGGGACTTCCCCAACATTAGGTGCCCCGCAGTACAGGTTTCTCATTGGTTCCCATTAAAGCTTTTCCATGATTTCTATTAGAGGCCTCCCATTGGTTCCCACTAGGTTTTTCCAGAAATTTCAAGTATAAAAAAGAGACAGAAACATAACATCGTCATTACTCCTGATGAAGGACTGCTGCTGATGCGTCCGAAAGCTTGAGTGATCTTTTTCATTGCTATTTTACCAGTGTTTAACCTTTTATATATAAAACTACGTAGTTTTACCCACTGAATTTTGTATGGACCCTGTTTCAGAAATTATGGCAGAACTCATAGAACCATGAATCTATGTCTCAATTTTTTAAATAAAAACCTCGATATAGAAGACATCTCGGGACTTGAGTAACCGTCCGCTATTCGGGAGCACTAAGACACAAGATGGGATTGTGAATTAGTAAGATGTCTGCTAACGAAATTTCACTGTATACATTTCTTTAATATCTTTTGAAGAAAAATTCGTGTGTGTTCTATTTCAACCCTATTGCTTTATTTTTTCTTTTCAAAATTTAATTATCCGTTTATTTCAAATTTAAAACACGGTATACGTTACGTTTTTATCAAGATTTAGAAATGAGTAATAATCATCTTCTAACGTCGGACAAACATCGTTTTCTTTCGGCAAAGACTGCGCCATGCTATGTTGTTGTAGAAGGTGAAGGTCAAAGTAAATGATATTGAAGCTCCTGCTTCTCAGGATCTCTGGGGAGAATGGAGGGGCGGGGTTGAAGACAAAAATTAAAATTAGAATTGTTACAATAAAACCTATGGCCACTGCTGATGTCGGACACCTCTATTTAACAAACACTTCTCCAATTCCCAGTCTCGACCCTTGTTATCCCTCAAAAAAACAGAATGAAAGTCCCTTCCGAATAACGGACAGTTTCTCAAAGGTTGAAGAATCGGGAAGCCCCCCTCCCAAATAATAAAATTTAATTCTCAGAACGCAGACAATTTATTGGATGCGCTTATGATTATATTAGTGTGGATGAATATTTTGTTCCAGAACAATTTGAAGCTACATATCGTGTGTATTTAAATTGTTTAGTTTTCGAAACAAACACTAAAAGAAATTGTTGTTAATTGTGCAATAAAAAAATGATATTGGCATGCAAAAGTTGGCCAAACTAATGGTACTAAAGTTCCAGGAAGGACGGCACGCACTCCAAACATACAGATCACAGACTCAACTACCCAGGAGAGTGAGGCCCCCGTTAGAGGTGTAGTAGGAGAACCCGATTTGAGTTAACAGCACAAGAAAAATTTAGTTAAATCTCACAGATCGAAAACGGAATTCCTTCTAATATACGTTCAATTGCAGTTATGAATTGTTTAAGTGAATTTGGGAAAGTTGTCCACTGTTGCGGCGTTGTTTTCGCAAAAGAGGACTGTTTTCATAAAAGGAAATAGACAACACACATTCAGTGTAATATTTTATTAAAATCCAGTGCGATTTGGAATTTACTCGAAGTAACGTAGTTTACTGCTGAGTAATAATCAGAACAGCAGAATTAAATGCGTTAAACCCGTTCTCTCAAAGCATTTGAAATGCTTTGGTTAAAATTATAAAATCTTCATTTTCGATACAAACAGAATGTTAATCAGAATGAAAGTTACTTTATTGCTGATTGTAATATTAGCAAGCTAGTCATCTTCTAATTATCGATTTAATAAAATTGGTTCTTACATATAATGTTGTTATATGACATACTTCTTGCCCAGTTTTGTGCGACTGTTGTACGCAGGGAAACAACTCTGTATTCCCAGTTCAAATAGTTGAAAACCTCTAGTTGTAATTAGAAATGAAAAGAAAAACTGGGAACACAAATTTGAAAACAATGAATTTTCGGGGATGAGTAGGGAATTTTAGACACATGGGGAAACTTCGATGGAAAGCAACGATCTCAACAATAAACCGAACAACAATCCCTAATCAACGCCCCTTGGCGCACACACCAGCGCCGATGCCATGGCGTGGCCAGATGGTGAAACGCTCGAAAGAAAATAAATGTTTCTGCGTTCGGTGGGACCTGAACCCACGACCTTCCACTTGCCGGGTGGAGGCTCTACCATCTGAGCTACGAACAATATCTAATCTCTTACGAACGTATATATTTACTGAAGCCAGTTATTTCGCAGAATGGTGTAGTACATGGACTACTATTTAAACCAAATTGCAAAGAGACTGGTATTAAATTGATCGAAAAGCCCGTTGCAATATATATATATCTACACAAATCGAACACCATGCAGACCAAACCAAACAACAATCTTTAATCAACGCTCCTTGGAGCAGTGGCGCCAGCACCGATGCCATGGCATGGACAGATAGTGAAACGTTTGAAAGAAAAGAATTTTTTTTGCATTCGGTGAGGCCTGAACCCACAATCTTCCACTTGCCAGGCGAAAGCCCCACCGAATACAAAAAACGTTTCTTTTCATTTGAACGTTTCACCATCTGCCACACTATGGTGTCACTGTGCTAAGGGGGTGTTGATTAAGGATTGTTGTTTGGTTTGGTATGCGTGTTCTTTTTATGTAGATACATGTGCTGTAACGGGCTTTTCGATCAATTTAATACCGGTCTCTTCGCAATTTGGTTTAAAAAGTAGTCCATGTACTACACCATTCTGCGAAATAACCGGCTTCAGTAAATAGTCTTGTAAGTATGTCCGTAAGAGATTATATGTTGCCATTTGTAGCTCAGATGGTAGAGGCTCCGCTTGGCATGTGGAAGGTTGTGGGTCCAGGCCCCAACAAATGAAAAAAAAAACGTAATTTCGAGCGTTTCACTATCTGGTCATGCCATGGCATCGGCACTGGTGACACTGCGCCAATGGACGTTGATTAAGGATTGTTGTTTGGTTTGGTCTGCGTGGTGTTCGATTTGTGTAGATAGATATCTTAACAATGTTTAGGCTTATTTTCACACCACCAGTCACTAGATATTTTAAAAATACCGAAAATATTTCAATAAATTTTTCTTGCCTTTATTTTTTACCCATTTTTCTTCCTTGTAGAAAATTTAAGCACTTTTAATTTTGACTAAAGGAATAATTATATAAATTAATGTATAATTTTATCCAGAAATTCATGCTAAACTAGCAATGTACATTTTAATAAATAAATGTGCATGGTTATTAAAAATTATTACGTTCTGAAAATTCAACAATAACAGATACTTTTAACAGCATGATTTTAAATATAATCTCTACAACTGAAATTACCATTAGGTGACGAAATTATATACTAATAGAAATATGCCCAAATTCCAATTTAATTTTTACATGGCAAATCCAGACAGAAATCCATATAGCATTATTAGAAGTGTGCATCAATTCAACAGTGGATAGTAGTACAGTGTATCATTAGTCAAATCGTTTTCTTAGTGGTCATGTGAGTATACACAATGATGCAAGACCAGGAAGGCCGAAAACAACAACCAATGAACGATGTATGCAGCTCTTGACAGCATCTCTAGAAAAAGATCATGCAACTTGTGAAAAATGGCCACCAAAGGGGTCCCACCGACGTCTGTATACCACATTTTGATCAATGATTTAGGGGAACAGGAATTTGTTGGCATGCTGGATCCCCCACCTCTTGACTGCTGTACAGAAACAGACACACCTGGACAATTCAACCATGCTGAAACAAAGATTCGAGGTTGAAGGGGAGGCATTCTTGCTACTGATGAAACGTGGATCAGACTTTGAACAGTAGCTGAAATCACAGCCAAACAAGTAGAGAGCTCAATCTTCACCACAACCCCAAAAAAAATTCAGAATTCATAATCAAAAGTCAAACAATCGATGGTTTTTGTTCATGGTCATCAGGGAATAATAATGACAGAGTTCCATGCAGCACAAGTATCACAGAAGTGCATTACCATAATTTCATGCAAAAGCTATGAAGGAAAACGCATAATACCAGCCTTCAGCTGCTCCACTCATTCTTCATGACAACACTTGGCCGCATATCGGAGATGTTGTCTATGAAAAACTATGCAATTATGACTGGGAGAGGATACCCATACTCCATATAGTCTGAACATGATTCTTCAAGACTTCGACCTTTCTCCAAAGTTTAAACAACCTTTGAATGGACATAGTTTTTAATCTCTGAAAGAGCTTTCAACTGCCGTTACCCGAGCTATTTGACAGCTGAACGAAGGTGGCATACAGAAGCTTCCCGAATGTTGGGATTCAGTCACTGCCAAGCTGTAAGACCACATTGAAGGACTGTGAAGAGACATAGCCACCACAGCAACATATGTGTGAATAATAAATTAATGTGCATTATTTATAAAATGACCTTCGTAACATTACGTTTGCATGAAATTCAGCTAACAAAATGTAAGTTAGGAAAGTCCCCTACAACTTCAGGTTTGACCAAAATCTCTTCCCCCACCCCAACTTTTAGGAGAATTTTAAATTTACTCGGTCATTTTATCTTATAATGTAAATAAGGTATTCATAAACTCCCTCCTCATACTGTGCATTTTTCTGTGGCATTTGAGAAGCCTGACTGACAAAATTATTCTTGTTCCTCTTGACATAAAATTCCTTGTGAGCAGGGCTGTCTCCAAAGGGTGAATGCTGTGTGTGCCGCATTCTCTGAAGAAATTTTGAAAAATACAGGGTACGCACCGCATACTCTCAAGGTCTCAAGAAAGTTTTTGTATTTGCTGGTTTTTGGGCAATTTTCAACCAAGTTCAGCCTTTTTTCTTTCTTTATTATTTACAAACTTGAAGGGAAACAAATGAGGAAAAACATCCTGAACTCCCCCAAGCCTCAAAATAATATCCTGCGTACGGCTAGGTGAGGAATGAAAAACTGATGAAAGTGGCAAGTGCCACCTTGGGCTTGGATAGACGACCAGTCAAATGCCAGTCAGCGCGGCGCGATGACGTCACCAAGTCCAGTAACCCCTCAATTTCAATACTCTTTAATTAAAACAGTACCGAATAATCTAAAATTTTTTCTTCCAGACAGCCCTGCTTGTAAGCCTCCTCTTTTCCATGAATTTTAATTGTATTTTGGTAGGGGGTGATAAACACTTCTGCCTTTGGCCCTGCTACTCAAGCATGAAATATAAAATAACGTGCCTCATTAAAAGGCATCTTTACAAAGACGTTCGCTTGTAGTAGTACGGCATAATTTTTTTTTTAAATGTGTATTAAGTAAAACATTTTGGTACCTGTAGAAATATTATTAGGTGTCATTGACACCTATTTTTCTGCTCCCAATTTCTAACTCTGATCCAAACTTCTTAATTCCATTATTAAAACATCTCGGCGAGAAAAGTTGGTTGTATTTTTATGACGCAAAGGTCATTCTGCACCAAACAAGACGAGAAACTACATATATATTTTAAAATTTTAAAAAAAATCAAAACTACAATAGTAAAAATGTATTAAAAGTACACTGAATTGATTTGATATAATAAAATCAGATGAGATTTGAAAAGATAATATCGGATAAAAACTTAAAAATGATTTACTGTTTAAAAGAAGTGCATTTTGCTTAGAAAAGAAACAAAGCATTGGTAAAAACAAGTCATTATAATCAAAACTACATTAGCACTATGATGTATTTGAAAGGGACCACAAAATATGGTCATTACAGAAAAGCTATTAATTAGAATGACATTACCTTCGGGAGAGAAATCACTGTACATTACTTGTAAAATCACTGGTGGATTCAAGGGGAGGGAGGGAGGTGATAGGATGATCCCCCTAATCCACCTTGAGCCAGGATTATATCACGGAAAATGAAAAGTACCTGACACATGGCTAAAAATAAGAATAGGAAGCAAATCGCCCTCTTCCCCTACGAAAGATTTCTGTATTCACCTTTGTGTAAAATTGCAATTTATTGGAACTCGGGAGAGAGGCAGGGGCATACAACTCTATACACCAATGGTTCTACAATGCCGTTAGAACAAAACTTAGATTAATAACACAATGGACAAACGTATTATCACAATAGGTATCCCTCGACTTAGCGATTAATTGGTTCCGAGAAATAATCACGTAACGTGAATATGCTTAAAGTGAGCATTTTAACATGAGTGACATACAGATTAGTTCCAAGAAAAATCGCATAAATGGCCATCGAAATGGAAATTTTAGCATTTTTTTTTTAAAATTGTGTTATTGCGAAAATGGGTAAAGTGAGATAGTGTAAAACAAGGGATGACTATATGGCATTTCTCAGTGAGTCAGTCCATACTTTTTTGCTGAAATAGAGACGTTAGACTAATAGTACAATTGGGTCTCTTTTTATGTGGTTTTGAAGTTGTGTGGTTTATATTTATTTCATTCAAACACTTTTTTTTCTAATATACATATACAAATTAAAAGATTTTACTGTACATGGTTTGGTGTGTTCTCATGCTCAATATTCGCTGACGAAAGATTTTCATGTGTCATGTTTTTACTATCTTTTCTAAAGTAAACCCATGCATCACCATGTCACTCTTTCCCATGTGGGCTGAAGAATTGTATGTGTGGATATAGTGAACTATAAAAAAAAATTAGTAAAATAGAATTAGCATACATCGGCACCCATATGAGTACTTCTGGGGGCGGAGGATGAGAAAAATTAACAGGCACTTCTTGGGGAGGGGGCTGAGAAAATTTATTACCTCCTTCTCAAAGCTGTCGAGAATTTTAGTGAATGTACAAGATACTAAAATGCTACAAAAATAATTGATACTGCTTGACAATTAGTAATGAGCTAAAAAGTACCTTATTTTAAAACCTACTTGTAAAACCTTTGAAACTAAATGCATAGCAGAATTAGGCAAATAAAATTTTTGAACGGCTGCAGGGTGGGGGTTGAGCCCCTCACCTGCCCCCATATGGGCACCCATGGAAGAATCAATTAATTACTGATTACACTGTTAAAAGGGAAAGAGCTATGTGAAACGAGAATAAAGTCTGTGAAAATCCATTGCTTTTACTGTGCAGATCTAATGTGAAGTTTGTCTCTTCTACTGATAAGACGTGCAGATCTCATGTGAAGATTGTCTCTTCTACTGATGAAGTGTTTTAGCACCAGAGTTTGCAAATGATACAGACCACTATCAGAAAATAATTCTGGTGAAAAAATGTAAAGGTATTTGCTACTTTTTAATAAAATCAAATGAATAAAGTTTGATAACAAATTTAAGTTTCATATCAATTTCTTTCAAAGTTTCGAAGGAATTCATTAAGTATTCCTATTTCCTTAAATTTCTATAAACTTGTATTATGACGTTTTAGGTCAATTTTAAATCATTTTGTTTTATGCGATTTTAGAAAATTATGGAATGTATGTCTAATTTTTCAATGTACGTTAAGTCTTTTTTTATGCGATTTTCTGAGGAACGAATCTACTGCATAAAAAGAAACAAGACTATACATATGTAGGTCCGGCGTGACTGCATATTAGTTCCTTGCTTCTATCGCCAATAGCACAAACTTTCTTCCCAGGCTTTGCCACGATGGAATAGCGATCAAAGGGTTGCTTTATATATTGGGGAGGAAAGGTCCTCTGTTACGGTCAATCTTTATTTAATCGATGTTTCTCATGAAGTATTTACTTCAGTTATGGCTTTTCTTGGAATAATGCGTTCCGTTTTCTCTCTTGAAACCACTTCAAATTTCTAGTCGTTGCATGTATGACACCATGAAAGCTCTGACATTACACCTGAGCATCTCTCTTGATTCTCTAAGCCGCCATTATTTATATTTGACCTTGTATTTTCCTTTGGGAACGAATGAAAGGAAAGAGGAGTGTCATTCAATGGGCTACGAAAGATGGTTTGAATGCCTCTGTGTATTAGTGGTGCAAATGTGAAGAGAAGATGAAGTTATTCAATAATACAAATTTAAAGGAAAATACTGACTCACCATGGCACTAATTCAGGACTAAAAGACTATCCAAATGGGCAATGAGAGGTTTGCCCTGCAGTAAAGGGCCTCCCCCTACTTTAATGCAGGTAAGAGTAATTTGTTATCAGGTATGAATTTGGAAAAAAACACTACATTGATATATCGTTGTAGTGTTCCGAGTAATGTGTTCAGTGTAGTGTAAATGATCAAAAAAAAAAACAGCGATGCTGTGATAAGCTTGAATGCAGATCCATTGTGCAGAAACGACCCAATGCAGAATTGTCACATCTATTTTAAGAGTATAGCATGAGTTTTGGCGACAAGGAAGTAATATGCAGTTTTCCCACATATTCTAATAATACCATTTATGAAATTTAATACCACATATTTTAAAAGTAATGGTGCATCAACATTTTAACTGCACAGTCCGTCACACGGCTTCTTAACTGCACAGTCCGTCACATGGCTTCTTTCTTTCCTCCTGAAATTTGTCGAAAATTGCAGTATATCGGCTTGTAACATCGTACTCTCACTCTCTAACGTCATACTTCCATGTCTCTTGAGTTTTAACACCATTTTCACATGCTTCGCGTTTCTCAAGGCTGTGTTTTTTCATTGCAGCGAAATTATGACGGAAATACTTTTGTAATTCATTTCTGGTCTTATTTTTAATTAAGAATTTGCAGGTTTTTAGTGATTCAACATTATACTGATCCAAGAGTACTCGAAGACTATCTAAACAGGCAGCAAGAGTGTAAGTCCACATCAGGGATGAGTGTCTCCCTCCCCACTAATCCTTCTTCTCTAATACAGGTAAGAGTAATTTGTTTTCAGGTGTGTATTTTGTAAAAAGTAAATACTAACCCAAACAACAAATGCCCAAGAAACACCGTTAACAATATTTCCAACATGGCGGAAGGTGACTTCATACATTGCCAATCAATTTTAACAATGCTGCAAAAATTTCAGGAGATAGAAGGCATGTGACGAAATGTGCAGTTTCACCATATTTATCAGTTATAATATTATAATTTCCATAGTTCCTTAATTGTCTTTATAACCGAGTTTGACCATTGTTAACTAAATATTAAATTGATTCAGAAAACCCTCAGTTTGTAGCAAAAAAATAGTACAAAGTAACCACGAACTCGAAGGAAAACAGTTAATTCTGAAGAACCCAATTTTTATAGTCGAAATGTAGTAAATGATTCTACTGGTGTCATTTGACATCTTTGGGGTTATTGATCACTACAGGCATACGTGGGGTTGATAACAACCCCACTGCAATGAAATTTTGCATATTTAACAAAAGAGTACGTGAGGTGTAGCTCTGGAACCACCCTCCCATTGCGTCTATAACCACCCCCTTATGAACTTTCTGCATATGACTATGTTGATCACCAATTATAGCACACGCCCCAACTTTTCTGTCTTCGAAACACATTTGTCACAACCAGTTTCAACAGTAGACTAGTAACATTCTAATCCAAACATGGCTTGTTTCATATAATTTACGTAAACTTTATTTAAAAATACTAGGATTGTCCAACATGCCACCTGATATGGAGTCACAAAACACTATGTTTTCATGTCACCAAACCTTACTCAACAGGCTTAAGGGCTATGGTCATAACAGGGTGCCCATTCACCTTGAATAAAAATATTCCCCAACTCAAAACTCCACGACTCAACAACAAAATTCCACGACTAATGGCAAAAGTTTAAGTATTTTCCTGATTTTTGGGGACGATTTCAAATTTGCTGACAATTCCAACTTCTTCAAGTACGTGGAAACACTGCATAAGATCACTGATTAACATTAGATCACTGTCCAAACTTTGGGGACAATACAGAACACATTACCCACTTTTTGCTCTGTCCTCTTGAAATGGCTAAAAATTGCACTAGATGAGGTCGTGACGTCACATTTCTACAAAGCAGTGAGAAGTGGTATGATATGCCATTTTCTTTTTACTTAACGTTCGCTTGTTGCAGCAAAAATGTCTGAGCGTTTGAATCTATTGTTCTTTTATAATTTAAGTATGCAAGATAAGAAAAGTGTGATAGAGTGGGCGATGAAAGAGGGATTAATGGCATCCGTACGAAGAGGGAGAAGCTGATGAATCCATGTATGAGAATTTCAGTGTGATTGTAGGAAATGTCATAGGGTTTTTTAGGGTTGGAGGGGGGGGAGAGGAAGACAATTCACGAAAGTAGGGGGGGTAGGAGGAGGATTCACAAAAGTATAAGGGAGCAAAGAACAGGAAGAAGAATCAAGTGAAATTATAGGGAAAGAGAGTTCACAAAAATTGTGGAGAGAGGGAAAGGATTCACGAAAATCATAATGCCGTAAACAACATGGTGGCCAGTCATCCTGTGCCGATTGCCAGTTTGGGAGTTTTGGAAAAACTGCACTAGATCTAGAGGGTAACGTGTCGTGTATTGGTGTCCAAACTTTTGAAATAACACAAATTTTTATGCTGGGCGGTGTTTGAGTAATAATTGTTGCTCTCTTTCACGTTCCTTCCTTTCTCGCTGTAGTCTCATTGCACGAAGTTCTTCCACAGACTTTCCTTGTGTAGTTTTTGGACGTTTTTCAGGTTTTCTTGTTCGAACGCTCCCAGGTTTAACTTTGGAATCACTTTTGGAAGCACATTTTTCTTTCTGCAACAATAACCTCTTCATGTCGTTTAATGGATCTATAGCAGAATGATATTTGTTGTTGTCTTTCTGATCCTGTTTTGGCTTTTCGCTTCTCACTTCTAGGTACCATGGTTTGCTCTCTGGATCTTTCTTAGCCAGATACTGCAACAAACCTATTTTTTTCTCGTAATCTTCTCTAATTTGTTTTTCTTCCTCGTCATGCTCTTTGTTGCGAGCTTCTACCGCATTATCAAGATTGCCCAACAAATTTTGAGCCAGACTCCTCTCTTGAGGTCCCGGAGCCTCGTTTCTTGAACTCGCGTTTTTCCGTCGAAGATATTCAATCTTTGCCTCACGTTCAGAAATTTGGGATCGCCGTTTCTCCTTTTCTTCAAATTCTCGGGCCTCGGCTTCGTCTTTCCGGACTCTTGCAATATTTGCTTTAGTCCGCACATGCCACCTCTTTTTAGGCAAAATATTCATCTTATATAGTATATAATACGGAATAGAGCATACAACACGTACTTGTAGAGTGTACAACACGTATTATAAGAATATATAGCACGCACTTACAAATTATATAACGC
>QLNU02003225.1:6159181-6169522 GCA_006491805.2 Dysdera silvatica | reverse complement strand
GCCGAATATTATTTGTTTAAACCTTGTTTTAATCCTAACTTTGAGCCCTTTTAAACTTTTAAATATTTATTTGTACATCCAGGGCTGGGTTATAGTTTTGTGAAGCCCTAGGCAAATTTTTTCCGGGCCTCTTCGAGCATAAATTAAGCCTGTGTAATAATTTCTTCTGAGAAAATATGTCCAGGGGCCGGTAGGCCGGGCGGCCCAGTCCGCCCCTACATAGACGCTCACTTTCTGTAAGAAATAAACTACGAAATGCTTCCGTAGCTTACTACTTGCAGAAGGTGAGCGTATATGGATTTGTGTTCGGGAAACTGCAATTAATCATGCGCTGTGCAGTTACCTAAGAATAAACATACTTTATGTGTGAAAATATTATTCGTAAACAATAACTTTTATCATATATGCAACGAAAAATGTTATATCTGTGCAATTAATTATTTAATTTTCGTTTTGGCGGAGGGGCAGCGGACATTCTTACTGCCATGGGTTTCTAATGCAGAAGTATTGTCATGGTTACCATTGCGTAATTAACTTCAAGTTCCAGAGAGGACTATAAAGTTCTATGGGGAGCTATATCCTCTAAACCAATGTTTGTCACATATTTGTAATTGTCGATCTTCCAGAGGAGGGCTAAAATTTTTCTAAATAGGGGAATGAGCCTCTCCCTGGTGACGCTAATGATGGATACCATTGTATACAATGAAATCAAAGCAATTTTCGATATTTATTTGCTTTATATTTAGATTTATAAATCATATATCCATGATTTTTTTTTTCCCTGCAAAGCTACAAAATAGCTTTGTTAGTTAAAATATGGAGTTTTTACTTTCTTTTCACTCTGAGTGTTTGCTTGATTTTTCTAATCTTATATACTCGCGGCAAAACTACCTGGTACAGTGTCAATTGCTACAGCAACCTATTCGCGCCCGTGCAACGAGTATTCATTCGCGAATTGGCGAAAAATGAGGTAACCCTCAACATTATTAGACTATTTATCGCCTAATTTGGAATGCAGAAAAACGCGGTTGCCAAAATTCCAGGCGCCAAATTTCCCGCCAAGCGAACAAAGTCCTCTGAGTGGTCAGTTACTTTAATGACGTCAGCGCTTGCTATAATGAGTCTTTTTCCTAAATTTAATAAATACCAGATTTTAATTACACAAATATGCCTATGTTTTATGTATTTGAGCATTATTTTAATGTTTTATGTACGAAATGTATCTTCTATTAACTCTGTTAACGTAAGAAAGGGCGAACTATATTGCACTGGCGAAATCATACTGCTCTGCTACTTGTTAGTTCTACAGCGAGTAGAGACCCAATTAGGGACTTATGGAGGAAAGGGACTGCAGTGGAACTGGAAAGAATGGTAGTGTTCAGGCCGCTTTCCATTGCAGTGGCATTGAAGGAGACAACTGCAGTCGATCGCTGCCACCATGTGCTTATTGGCACAACGTCGTGCCTCGTTGTGATGCGTTTTGGGTTGGGTCTCAGCCCTGAAGCCCAAAAGTGTGAGACGCTTTCGAATTGAACGTTGGAACAACATACCTGAACACTTCTTGTAACCAAAAAATTACTTTATTTACTTTAAAACCAGATAATCTACAAAGCAGTATAAGCAAGGGTTCTTTCTGCTCCAAAACGGGAATGAAATGCCAAGTCACATGTCGGGAATAAAATGCAAGTCTTGGTGGAATTGGGCGAAAATTAATCACGTCACACGAACTTACGATTTTATAAAGAATCTAAAACGGGACAAGCCTTCTTAATCGCTGGAATCATGTTTGAAATCAGGGTAGTAAAATACCGTCCGGGGTAGACGGGGCCACCCTCTTGCCCGGCGATCACAGGGTGAGCCATAACAAAAACAAATTATCTAGAGGGTCAAACCGAAACAAGGGTAGACCAATCTGAAAGTCCAGAATGGTAGGCTGAAGCATTTCAGTACATGACGCCACTACAAGTGCAAATCGTCTCAAAGCCCTTTTAATTTTTAAGATTAAATAATGTTGTTATGTTAAGAAAGTGGACAGGGACGTGCTAACGTTTTGAGAGGAGGTGCGAGATCTTTTACGGTCATGAACCGGTGGCGCCATCTATTACCAAAATCTCCAACAAGCTAATATAAGGGAACGTTCAAGTATTATGTAAGCACCTTTGGGTGTGGGCACCGTTGCGCTTATTTTCCTCTATCTTGGCCAATGTTAATTTTGCTTACTAGGGAGGGCCTTGAAATGACCAAAATATTGCTTACGTACTCCTCTTAACGCCATATAGTTAAATGATGAATTACTAAAGAAAAGAAATGATTTATCAACCTCCTGGTGGGACACGAGCCCACATATTCGGATTGCCGGTCAGGCTTTACCATTAAGGTAGCCATCAGACACAGCTTAAAGCATTTGGCCGGCAATCAAGATGGTGAGAGTTCGTGTGCCACAAGGAGTCGATTAATCATTTTTCGTGACTAATTCTCATCTATTACTACCCATATTACCAGCTGAGTTAAGTATCATTCTGCTTTGTGCCCTTTGAGAGGACCCAGTCTGCCCCTGAATATAATATCACCTACTTGCCAGGAGGGGGATACAGCTTCAGAGGGATAACACGTTTGCCTACGGCTTCAACATTTGAGATGTGAAATACACGGATTGAAGTTCGTATTCCTCTCAAAATTATAGGTCTCTTCCTTCCGTAACTCCTACCAGACTGTGTTTATAAAGATTTAGCAGGTATAGCTAGCTCGTTTTGAACGTATAAAAACATGAAACACTTTTAAAGAAGAAGACGCACAACACACGCACATGGCAATATGGTGGTAGAGAGGCAAGGTATTTGTTTCCTACCCCCATACTTGCAGGTTGGACTCTCAAGGTGTAATAGGCTAATAGAGGTTCCCATTCCTACTAAAAAAAATCTGTAAGTCCCTTTCCTCCATCGGTTCCGGACTGGGTTCATAAAGTTTGGGAAGCAAAGACAGCTCGTTTGGAGAGTATAAAAGAACGGTGGAATAAAAATTACCATATAAGTGAACGGAAACGAAACGCCTTATAAACCAAACGATCTTTTATAACAGTTATTCTCATTACAGTGCGTCATATGAAACGGTATACGTCACCGTTCTTCCAGGCAAGGTTCTTGCTGCTCAAACAACTTCCTTGACCGATTTAAATTTTTTATTCGTCTGTGTTTTAATAGGTGTTGCCAGGTTCGAAATAGGACAACTCAGGGAGCTTGCGTATTGCCTTGCATGGTTAGGTTTCGTGACCTCAAACCAGGGTCCAAGTTAACTGAAAAAACGCAACGAGTTTCCTGGCCTGCATTTGTGTGTTGGTAAACATTGAATTGATGGCTGTTTGCAAACACAAGCTACAATTACTTGAGTAGAAGTTTCTCGAATATGGAGATTCGGTCTAGCGGACAGAGACGTCTACCCGTCGCCGTTTTGAGTTAAGCGTATCTTCCTTTCTTTTCGTTCAAGCGAGCTTCCTTTAGTACCAAAACCGTACGAACCTCAACATGAAACTATCCAGGGAAAAGGACCTACAGTTTTACAAGGAATCCGAACCACGGCTCATTTTTTTTTTAAACTTCTGATTGATGATATAATTATCACAATTAAATTGGCATTTCTGTGTTAACAGGGTTTCCCTATGTCGACAGTATTTAAATCATACTACATAAAAACATGCAGAATAGTCGAAAAACCAGTACATGTTGCAAAGAAAAATTTGATTCGCTTTTGCTGGAGGATGGGAATCTTGTCGCTTTTGCGGGGTCTATTACAGGCTTCCCCTGAGCAGCATGTTTCAGATTTAGCCCTCTGTGTTCTCTTAGGGGTTGTGTACAAATTTATGGAAGTTATTTAATTTGAATATAACCTTATTTTTAATATGTTAAACAAATTATTAAATAATAATACGTATTAGCAATGTAAATCAGCCTAGATCACAATAAATAAAAAAGGAAAGAGCAATAAATCCCAATAATTGAAAAGAAAAAAGCAATAAATCACATTTAATTCTGATTTAATTAATTCAAAACTATAATACTGTATGTGTGTTTTGGCTACAATCATACTAATCAGAAATGCGTTGAATACGAATTTATAGTATGTCATTTTGAGAAAGTCTGATCAATTTCTCGGCAAGAAAGCAGTGGCGGCATTCGATTGGTCTAGAAGTTTCTAAGCATAGTTGTCGTCATTCTTGCCTCTGGGTCAGACAAAATAAAAAAAAAAGCAATTAGTTAGGCGGCAGTATGTCGGGGCCTTGGGATGCTTTGTTTGTGGGTACATTTTCTTCCGGCAAAAACTGAAATTTAGTTTTTTAATTTATGTCATAAAACTTTTAATTTAAATGGGATTTGTCCTGTGGCAAAACTGAATGAAACAATTGGGATGTTTAGTTATTTAATTTTGCTTATTAAATAAAAGTTTTTATACTTTGTTTCCACCATATACAACTTCATTAAAAATACAGTGTTTGGGTGAATCTGTATATAGTAATAATTTACAGAACAGATTTTGACACTCCGTTGATGTCGAACAATATTGTGTTCGCGAATGCATTTGGTCGTAGAATGAAGGGCCAAAGTAAATCGAATATACCTGAAGAGGAAAATATGTGTGATACACACCACCTAAGTAATTCTCTTAGTGTATACAAAACTTCGAAACTTCGAAGAACATGCATTCTTCCATTAAAAACGGAAGTTAATTTGCATTTAGAAAGAGTCATTAGCGTTCAATAGTTGGCACACCGACAAACAGAGGCAGATTTACAATTTTCCCGCTGTAAACTTCAGCCTAGTTAACATATAGGGAAATCCTCCATTGCCAATGAAGGTATAACAATGGAACTGAAATAAAATGCGATGAAAGCAGAGAAAAGACGAAATATTCGATGGAATCATCACCTAGCTTAACTGTCTTAGATGCTGTTAAATTGATCGAAATATTACAACATTTTATCCCAAATGTATATCGGAATTTCCTAGATTTAAGAAATATGGCGCCACTACTCCCTGGACAAACCAAACAAATGCAAATATCAGATTACTTTCCTTTATCATAAATACTATTTTTTTTTTTAAACTTGGCTTTTCTAAATATTTAATGATGGAACATTCTATTATACGTCTATATAACTTAATAATACATGACATTTTCAGTTTCTATATATTATTTTTCGGTTTTAAATTAAAAAACGTAATTTCCGATTTTAATTTTATCATTATGTATATGAACTTTTAGATTTACGGAATTGTAGTTAAGACACACACACACATAGTATTATATTTCCGAATTAATAAAATTGGGACTGGATTTTTATGATTTAAGATTATCTTATTTATATGCAATATTATTTAATAATTTGTTGAATATATTAATAAAAATAGTGCGGCATCCAAATTATAACTGATTTTCATAATACATTGTATTTGATTCAACTTTGTCTATAACAATAGATCGCCCATATTGATACCTTTCCCCGGTTCCTAGAATTACGTTAGAAGCAGATTTCACTGCTGTACGCTTTATAAATATTATTCTCTTTGTACATTACTGTTAAAAATACTCTTGTTTTTAACTATAATTAGCAATTATGGGTAATAGGACAATTAAAAATCAAAGTTATTGGATATTATAAGAATTATAAATCACAATATTGTGATTTAAGCAATAATAACTTAATACGATATTATTTCATCAGATGCAGAGTAAATGCTCCATCAATAATCACATAAGGAGGTGACCTCTTAATGGAGGTCTATGGTAAAGCTGGATAAATATGTAAATAGACAGAAAATAATAAAACTTGCATACATAATTGGTAAGTTTTTATTACATTAGTATGCAAAATATCAAATTAAAGAGTACAATTTGTGGTTTGAAATTTTACACAACTTTTTAAGAATGAATTAGTGATGGATTAAGGGCGGTGCGACCGGTGACGTCACACTGAGCGCCAAGCCATTGAACGCTAGCGTACGCAGGGGATGTTTATAGGGTTGTAACCTCCCCATTGCAATGAAATGTTGTATATTTAACTTAGAAATACATGGAGTTGTAGCTCTTTAATACCCCTTATGAACTTTCTGCGTACGCCAATGCGCATCAGGGCGCCAAAATGGCCTAGTTACTCCGGAATGCAGACAAGGCTAAGTCCAATTTGATAATCTAATCGCTTATTCTTAAATAGGTTTCAACAAACCAAATCGATGTCAGGGTCTTAAGCGGGTTATGCTGCAGCATTTACTCGGGACCTATACATGTGATGTAATATTTCCAATTTGTGTTACTATATGCATTAAATGAAAACATAAAATAAATAAAATGTAATATAATTAAATAAATTTAATGCGTACTTCACATGTGTAAATAAACTTACGTAAATAGGTAAGTTTTCTTAATGCAATATATATATATAATTATGTTTACCTCCATACGTTTTCTGAAACCGATAAGAATAAATTCACGCTAATAAGTAAAAACTACTTCAAAAAAGATGAATTTACTTGACTGTACGTAAGACAGCCCAGTTTACTGAAACTCATATAAGGCTTTAATTTTTGACTCATCAGGAAAAGTATTTGCAGTTTAGTTACATGATATTTGTTGTAAGGACATGTTAGTTGTTATCGTGGCTTTTCGTTTCGTAATAGTATTCAGTATTTTTTACAATAAGATTCAATAGCTTATTGAGAAGAGTACTTAGAAAAAAAAACCTGTGCTATGAAAGGGATCATTTTGAAAATAATTAATATTTAGCAGTGGGGAGAGCCAAATTATGGGTTGGCACAGTGCGCCACATGACTTAAATCTATCTGTAGTGTATAAGTATTACGAGTGTTGCCAGGACAACCAGTAAAAATAAAATAGGATAATTTCTTACCACGGGAAGTGAAATCTATAATTGAAGAATTTGGTAACAAAGATGAACAACTCCATTTTGAAGTTTTTTCATTAGAGCTGAAAAATTAAACTTATTGTTAACTGCACCAATAGTCTAAGCTCATCCTTGTACGATTTTCTTCATGTTATAGCCGTTTTTAAAACTAGATTGCCTCGGATTTGAATTTAGCTTGGAAAATCCTATAGGAATTGCTTCAATAACTTAATTTCGAAAAAAAACAAAAAAAAAACAAATGGAGTTGTCCATCTTTAATTCTAAACTCCTCATATATTTAATTCTTTCACAGTTACGATTGAAGAACTATATTTTTAATAACTCATCTTACTCTGAATAAATTTTAAAACAAAAACATTCTGAAATAAATATGTCATGTACACAATAATGGCGTCATTAAATATTATACTATTGAATTCATCCAGTGAAATATCAATCTCACTGCATATCCACTTCGAAATACAGCTTTTCTCTTGGTTGACCTGTATCTACTTCTTTCTGAAGGCAATGTTTTAGCACTTTTGGAAAAATTTTATAAATAGCAAGTAACAAGCTAATTGGTGTGTAGTTTTTCAAATCCTTTTATCATCCTTTTTATACAAAATAACCACTGCTGCAGAATCCTATTAGGTTAGTATGTTACCGCTGTTAAGACATTTGGTAAAAAACTTTGCAAGTATGTCTTCTACAGCTTCTCTAGCTTTTCTTATGATATCCAATGTAATGCCATTATTACCAGGGGCTTTTCCTTTCTTCATGTTTTCAATTGCAAATGCTACTTCCTCTTCCAACATTTTAGGAGCTGTTCCTTCGACTATTTCGGCGTCTTCGTTTAATCCACTGTTACTTTCATATAGTTTTTTGTAGAGTTCTTCAACTCTTCTAAGTATTTCTTCCCTATTTCTTGTTACGGTGCCATCCTCTCCTTTTAATGCAATGGTGTGTTTATTCACGAAAAAAAACCCCCAAAAAACCCCCCCACCACTTTAACAACCCTAAGGCTCTTGTTGCTTTCAATGGCCTTCCTTACTAACTCACAGTTGGAATTTTGTATGTCTTCCTTCATGTTTTTGAGCAGAGTTTTACAACCTTCTACATGCTTAATCCTGGAAGTGGCATTCTGATTGCCTACCTTCGGATCTCTTCGTCCTGTCATGAGCCGTTCTGTCTTTCCAAATAATTTGCTTTTGTGCTTTTTATATGTTAAGCCACCTATTTCCCCAGCAGTTCCAATGTTGTAACAATGTTTTCATTTGCTTCTGAGATATCAACTTCTTCAACAAGTCCCTCCATGTTTCCTTAAAACTGTATGTACAGTCCTACTTTGTCTGGCACAGAATGATCTTTGTTGTCCTTGCGCCATAAACGTACCACCAACTAACCAACAATTCCTTCCAGTACAGAAAAGCAATTCCAGATTCAATGCTTCGGTCTTTTTCTTTCAGTTTCTTTAAATTCACCCCCTTACCTATTTGTTTTGTGATGAGCTACTGTCTTTATAATTTAGGGGATTTAAATATACTTTATGTATCACCATTCGATGGTAACTTACGGTATTGAAGTTTACGTTGCAATCCTCAATAACCAATTCCTTGTTGGCGAAGATGTAATCAATTTCGCTGGATCCTCTATTGTGTTATTTTCAGGGCCATTTGCTTTGTGGTTTCTTCTTAAAAAAAAATCGAATTCATGATGCTAAGATTTTCAGCTTCTTCAAATTCTATGTACCAATCGTCACGTTTATTCCTTCCCCGTATCCGCATTTACCAACTGCTGTCTCTTCTTGTTTCTGTTGTCCGATTCTTGCGTCACAATACTCCCAAGAAAAGCTTGGTATTTTTGTTTCCCCTTTGGTATGTAATTGTTTGATTTCTTCATAGAAGTCCTCACCCTCCTCGTCGGTATGGCTTGATGTTGGTGCATATGCCTATACTATATGAAGTTGGTATCGCTGGGTTAGTTGAACAACAATTCTCACTGAAGAGGGAGAATTTTTGTGTGAGAATTTCGATGGTAGCTTTTCATTGGTTTTGGGTTAAAAGCCTGAAAAGCCAAGAAAGGAGGATGCTAAAACTTATATTTGATTTAAATTAAGATTTTTTTATAATGCAAAAATTTTGTGAAAGAAGGTCACAGTCAAATTTATCATATTCAAGGTCAGAAGACAAGAAGTGAAATTCTCCAAAATCTTCTCACTTCTAGAGGAAGAATAGTTTCTGATAGTATACAAATATATGTAAATTTAGCATTGAGTCTATGGGGAAAAATTCATTTCGGTAAACTGGGTCTTAAGAGAGGTTTTGCTATATTTTACATTAGTGTACGATTAGATGTAATGAACGCATATCATGTAATGGACTTCAAGTAAATACTATTTTGTATAACCAATTCGGGACCCTCCATGTGACCACAGACACTAAGCTCTTTATTATCTTTTCTGTTATTCGTTCTTTTATCATTTTCTTGAATATTTTAAAGCCGCTTATTTTCTGTATTACTTCTGGTAAGTTCCAGATTTGGTCCTATGTAATCGACATTGTCCCCTCCTTTTGAAGTTTAAAATTTGGGTAGATATAATTTCCTTCCTTAATCTATGTTTCCTATTTCTATGATTTCTATTACTTTTATATATTTCTGTCTAATTATTCTTTCGTATATTTCGTTCGGGGTATACAACAATCCTAGGTCCTATTTTTTCCCCCTAATAATCCCCATACAATATTGGTAATCTTTGCTTATTATCTTTAACAAAATTCTGTAATATCTCCAAAATTTTTTGATGACCTTCTTCAAAATTTCCTCAAACACCGAAACCTTAAAACTGAAAAACGTTATAACATTTCAATGATACTATACAAATGAGTAATAATTAAATTATAAGATCACAGAAGCTACATGAATCTGACAATACATGAGTGGTCGAGTTTTCTCATTTACAGAAAAGGAGTATACCACTGTCCTTCGAGAGTTTGATTTTGAGAAAGTACTAATGATAAAATTCTTTACTTTGTTAATATTGCTATCTGCAGAGATATACTTTTCTGCCGTTACTGGCATTGAAAGTCAGTTTTTGACTAATTCTCCTAAATCCACGTGTTGTATGTTGTTATACATATCTTCATTTATTTGTTATATTTTATTTTTAAAGTTATGTGCGTTTTATTTCATACATATATAAAATAAATTTTAATAATGTTATCTTTTTCATATATTTTTAAGAACATAAATATTTCTTCAGTATTAGGAAAATTCAATGCACCATTTTTATTCTAAATTGCAAAGTTTTGTAAAGGTATATTATAAAGGAGAGAAGTGTACTTACAAATTATGTACGAGAGTGAATTACTCTTATATTGTGGTAATAGAAATTTTACTGTTGATGGAGCCCAATAGTAAATTTGTACACAGCCCCTGAAAGAAAAAGGAGG
>QLNU02003225.1:6121767-6150652 GCA_006491805.2 Dysdera silvatica | reverse complement strand
TGTAGATTCATTCATAAAACTTATCTTCACTTATCTCTCAGTTTACGTTTGGCATAGCAAAGATAAGATTTTGCAGAATCAAAAGCCTAAACGCGCAGTTGGCGTCTGCTTCGGAGTTTTGTCGATCACGCGTATTTCCTAATTTCATTTAATTATTGATATCTAATATTTATATCGTCCGACAAAAATTGTAAACATTGGTGTCCAATACTGCGCCTTTATTTTGATGCGTCGCGGAAACGACCTTTTAACCCAGCCTTTTTCAAGCCGCGACCCATTTTTATAGTAACCAAAAGATCCGCGCCCCCACAATTATTCATGACCCCCCCCAAAACACATTAAATACAAAATTATATATATATATGTTACATTAATTCTGTACATAATAGTAATTTTATATATATTGCATTAATTATGTAAAGTGGAGTCCATTTTCAAATTGCCCCCCTGTGGGGTGTGGGCCCCACGTTGGGAAACACTGTTTTAACCCCATGTAACAAAAAAGTATATCGCCAATATTGCGCCGAAATCATAATTGGTCGTAAAAAAAATGTAAGCCAAAACAAAAATATTTTTGAATATTAACTATAATGTCCACAAAATGAGTATAAATCAAACAACAATGTCAATCAATCAACGTTTATTGGCGTAGTGTTACCAACTATCAATCAACAACCAATATTTATTTTCTTTCGAACGTTTCACCATCTAATCACGCCATACCATCGGCGTTGGTATCACTACGCCAATAAACGTTGATTGATTGACATTGTTGTTTGATTTAATCTGCGTAGTGTTCGATTTATATAAAATAAAATGAGTATAGTTTGCTGTTTATTAATGTCAACTACACTCAAGAGCACCTCAAAGAATATAAAACGCAAAACAATCGTAATTAATACTGAACAAGCAAGTGAAAGAAAATTGCTTAAGGTCGATATTTAAATTTAGCGGGTTTCAATTAACATTAATTCGCAACTCTCTAATCCGCAACTCTCTAATCCGCAGCTCTCTAATTCGCAACTCTCTAATCCACAACTCTCTCATTTACAACTCTCTAATTCGCAATTCTCTAATCCACAAGTGATCCGCAACTCTCTAATTCACAACTCTCTATTCCGCAACTCTCTAATTCGCAACTCGATAATCCGCATTTCTCTAATCCGCAACTCTCTAATTCTCAAGTAACTCGGTAGGTTTTCAGCATTAACAATAGCCATCATTATTGCATTTACGGAAGACCTTTACCTTACCCTTTTTATTGCGTACAGACAGAAAAACCAAAAGCAATAGTGGGTTCAATATCTATTGAAACCCGCTAATAATCAGTTTGTTTACTAAGTATGAAAATTAGGATATTATTCTAAGCAAGGGCGGACACAGAGGGAGGTCACAGGGACCATGCCCCCCCCAAAAAAAAAATATATTTTTTCACTGTAAAAAATTCCAACTTTCATGATAAATGAAGGGTGTTATTCCAAGACCATGGCAAATTCTGTCCTTGACCCCCCCAAAATGAAAGTCTGTGTCCGCCCCTGATTCTAAGCTTATGAAGACCAAGCAATAGTTAATAATAATATAGATATAATAAATATTTTTGATTATGTTCATACCATAATTCCACTAATTTTTCCATTGACATACGCCCCAGTGTTTGACTTTTTTTTTTTACTTCCATGAACTATGGTTCAGCTGTCATGGGACGGATGACTGAACGTAATATTCGAACATACAACTGAGCCTTAGAATCAGATCAGGCTCAATGGACACAAAGACTATGGTTGTAAACATTGGGGCCTTGTTGCAAAGAGAATTGGTCGACAAAGGATAATAGAAATTTTTAACAAAAAATTATCCAAGTCACTGTAGAAAAGAAAACACCCTCTTCCTCCTCTTTTTTCCAGGGAGTGGGTGCATAGGGTCGTTACAAAGGATCTCCATTTTTCCACGGTTTCCTGCAGGTCCCTTGGTATCTTCCCACATTTAGTCGTCTTCTTCATCTTTTTTAAGTTCATCTCCCATAATTCTTTGCGATATGATTCTTGGTTTACTTCTTTTTTACTTTCCCTGAGGATTCCAGTTGCCTCAAACGTTTTTCGTCCTAACAAAAGGAAGAGAGAAAAAACAACAGAAAGCAAATTATAAGACCATAAAGTGAACAGTTGAAGAGCAGTTCCATCTGGGTCAACCGGGTCCAAGCCCAAATCGGCAAAGTTTGTTTAAAAATGAGTGTAAAAGTCCCCCCCCCCACACTCTCTACAGCGTTATATATCAGCAAGACCGTAGCCAGGATTTAATTTCAAGGGGGGGTTCAAAAATTTTTACAGCATGTATAGATACAATCACAGCATGCAAGGCCGTAGCCAAGTCCCATTAAAAATTTAGTTTCGGGAAGACAGACAGTCCCTATGACCCCCCTCTGGATACGGGCATGTATATTATCGTAAGCAGAAAGTTCATAAGGGGTTACAGGCTTCTAGAAGTGGGGTACAGTGCTACAACTTCATATATTCACATGTATTTATAGAAAATTTCATCGTGATGGGGAGCTTATAACACCCATCAACCCTCTTGCGTACGCCAGTGGAGTAGTATATCAAATTTCTTCGCTGATGGACTCTCTTGGTTTCGTAAAATTGTCCATTAATTGATTTAGGAACATATGATAAATGTAGGAATCCTACCTAGGCTGCAGTCTAGGAAATCGGGATAAAATATTCCAGTAATTCATCTATAAAATATTCTATGGATTCGTAGTTAAAATTTTCTATATGGATTTGTGGTTAAAATATTCTATGGATTGATTAATAAAATATTCTATGGATTGATTAATAAAATATTCTAGAGCTTGATTAGTAAAATATTCTACGGATTGGTTAGTTAAACATTCTACGAGTCGATTAGCACATATTATATATTCGATTAGTGTAACATATTTCTTGGATTGGTTGGTTTATTAAAATATGAGAAACATAGGAGTTCTAAGCTGAGGTTATAGTGTTCAAGGATAAAATTATTCATGGATTGTTTAGTGAAGTGTTCCATGGCTGGTTGGTAAAATTCTCCATAGATTGGTTGGTAAAATGTTCCATGGATTGGTTGGTAAAATGTTATATGGATTAATTAATTAAAACATGCGAAAGATAGGAGTCCTCGGCTGAGGTCATAGTGTTCAAGGATAAAATTATCCATGGATTGTTTAGTGAAATGTTCCATGGATTGGTTGGTAAAATGTTCCATGGATCAATTTATTAAAACATGCGAAACATAGGAATCCTAGAACAAGGACTAGTAATCTACTACAAAATATTCCATGAATTGGTTTATTAAATCGTAAAAAAAGTAAGAGTCCCAGGTTTAGGATATATTTATTGTCTTGGGGTAAACCACAGTTCATTCTCTTTTCTGTTTATTTTTCTCTTAAAAAATAAACTAGTTATTCACAATGACGCCAGAACAGGGCTTTCTTCTCGAACATACAAGTCCTAGACCAGATTGCGAAGCAGAGCGTAACAGATTGTTTATTTTGGCGGGAATTCGAGGGGCAACGGTCTAAACAAATGGAGGAAGTTTATTTATTTTTTTAAAAAATATGCATTTCAAATATTTCCGATTTTGATATTTTATTTCTCTGGAAAAGGCACATTCTTCGCCATTTTATGTTTTTATCGTTTGCGTATTTTGTTCCTGCTTTTTTTCGCAGTAAAATGGCGGTCGTTGAACCAAACGACACAAACGGAAATGGCGGCTGTTCCCTTGGGCCTGCTTCGCATTACTTCCTGCTGCTCAATCACTATAGTGATAATTATTATCACTGTACCATGATGATAGTTATGACGATATGCAACTCCGACCACACAAACGCAATAATAAATTACAAAGATAAGCATTTAGACCAAAAAAGCAAAGCACGCCGAATTTTTTGTGAAGCATTTAAAACATGGCAAATTTTTTTCGCATGTGATTTGTAGCTGTTACCCAGTTTTCTTTTCCCTTTCTAGAAAGTATTTCCCATTAAGATCCAAGCGACATATCGATATCGCTGTCGCAAACGATGAAAAATCGATATTTTAAGCAGTATGATTTTATTGTTTTTTATTATTTTGTACAGTCAAATCTCGTTAAGACGAACATCAAGAGGAACCGAAAATCTGTTCGTATTAATAGTAATTCGTCTGAAAGGTGTTCGTCTCAAAGTGGTTAGACCGAATATGAACATGTGTGCACAATGCGTTTCATAGTCAAGTTATTTCTAATAAAAAGTTCATTGATTGGAAAATGCGTTTCTAAATGCAGCATGCTAAATCGTACAGATATAGAAGAGATCGCTTCTATATATCGATTTTTTAAATGAAACCATCGATTTTTACATATGATTGTCTAATTGCATATTCATATTCTAAATTAAATAAATAATTGCTTTCTTGCTCGATTTGAAGCAACAATTACAGTTCCCCCCCAAAAAAATTTGGCGCTCTTTCTTTTCACCCCTTTTTTTTTCGCTGGTTTGATTTCAAGGAAAACTTGTAATGGCTTTTATGAATTTGATCTGTGACTGGCGCCAGGTTTGGCCGCCAAATGCGACCTTTAATGGCGCCGGTCTGTCTGTGGAATGCCACGCCGACTACCTACTCGTTTTGCTGGCGTTGCGTAATGATGATGATGATGGTGGTGGTGGTGGACATAGTCTGGAAACGCCAGACACAAAAGTGATAGACCTGCGTTTCTGGGGTTATAATTCCGTCAAGACCCGAATTAAAAGCGGCGTCAACGAATTTTCGTCCAGGAGGGGGGGGGGGTATGGAGCGGGGGAGGAATGCTATGAAACCTCCAGGACAGCTTCATTTTCATTACTTTAAGAATGAATTCCCAGTCAGTGTATTACGAATGAATTGCCATTCAATTTATTAGGAATGGATTGCCATTCAATGTATTAAGATTTAATTGCCATTCAATGTATTAGGAATTAATTGCCATTCAATGTATTGGATTTTCCGTATTGTTCAATAGCTTAATATTCGTTGCTATATCTGTAGGAAACACCCCAACAGCACTGAATTTGCAACGTCACAAAATTTCACATTTATGAAAAAAAAAAAAAGCAATTTAAAAAATCTATAATAATTTTTCAGGTGTAAAGAAAAGGAAAGGAATCAATTTCTATCAAGCTAGTTAAATGATATTTAATAATAAAATACAAAAATTATGATTCAAAAGTTTTTAAAATACAGTATGTGTATTACATGACAATGATGGCTTTATTCTTAGTGTGTTCCATCTTTAGGCTTCGCACCATCTACGTCACCACTCATGGTATCCTTTCCACTAACTAATTACGTCACATAATAAACGTGTTTGCTAAAAAAAAAGTATTAGATTCCAGTGTGCCACTAAGAAATGGCGTCAGAAAAAAAAGGGGGGGGCTAAATTCCTCCCCTACTGAGTATTGAATATATTATTTTCTCTAAGTCCGCGTCACAATCTTTTTTAAAGCCACTCCATTTAACTTTTGAATTGCTCCCCTACTGCAACTAAGTGGCGCACGTGTCCATGGCTAACCACCAGGGCTGGATTATTACATAGACGAACAAGACCAATGTCTAGGGCAGGGGCGGACTGGGTCTTCGGCCCACCGGCCGGTGCGCCCTCATAGGCAATGGGACTTGCGCCCTCTAAAAATCCAAGGTATGCGCCCTTTGAGAAGACCCAGTCCGCCTCTGGTCTAGGACCTGCTTTTTTTGAGGGAGCCCGATTTGGAGATGACTCGGCGCTTCTTCAAAATCATTGGAAATCAGACCTTATCACTACGGGGCAGAGCTGTAAACAGGATGGGGCTAGAGGGGCCCCTATAGGGGAACTAACTACATTTCTAGTGCACTATAGTCCACCTGGAAATGTAGTCAGCCCCCCTGGAAAATATTTTTTTCTCAAAAATCAAATATTGTAGAATTTTATTTTAAATTTTTTGTTTTGTACGAAATTGTACATGATAATGGAAATTGTTCTTTGACGTTAAAAATGTATTCAAAATAGCTTTCTACGGTAGATCTTGTGTATATAATTTTTTTTACATAGGTTTGAGTCTTCATATGCTTTATAATAAGGGTAGGGGGAATTATAGAGAGGTATACTAAAATTCATAAGTTTTCAATGCAAAATTTATGTTAAGAAATTTATTTATTAACGTTAAATATATTACTCTCCTTATATATTTGGTATCATTAAATATATTAACAAAACACATAAAACATTTGCGAATTTTGCCTCATCTGTAGCTTTCTGAGCCCCCTCCCGTAACCTACAGAGCCCCCCCTGTAACAAGCATCTAGCACGGCCTGCTACGGGGCAATTATATCACGTATAATTATGGGCGGATTTACCATTTTGCCGCCCCTTCCTACCCTCCCCCTCCAAATTAGTAGTAGGAATATATAAATTGTTACATTCAATATACGCTAAAATTTTTTGCGCTGACAGTAAATACGTTCAAAAACAAACTGATAAATTGAAACATAAACATGAAACAATATTAACTTATATTGAAGTATTATCTCTTTTTGTATATAGTAAATCAAATTCAATTTTATTGAAATAAATTTTAATTTTAGCAAAAAATAAAAGCCCATCGAACACTTATATTTAAATGGAAAGCATGACGTCTAGCTTTCTTCTCGGCAAAACATCTGATTATATCATATCGTATTAATTTGGTATATCAAACTCAATACACAAAATTTTGCCGCCCTAGTCTATAGCCTAGTATAGCCTATTGGGAAATACGGCACTGGCGCTAATATTCGCTACATACAACTTTTAGAGTTTTTTGTATGCACGTTACATGTAAATACGTTACCTGTACCCGCTTTATTTTCGAAGTTTAAAATTTAAATTCCAGAATGATTTAGTGAGGGATTGTATATGGCGATAATTTTAGTTGGTCCTTGTTATATACAGCTATTACTGTAATTACACAACCCTAATTTATGCTATAAGGGGCCTGAAAAACTGTCGGGGTGACTGGCTCCTCCCTCAAAGGCGCATGCTTTGGATTATCGGAGGGCGCTAGTCCTATCGCCCATGAGGGCGCACCGGCTCGAGGACCAATTGGCGGGCGGATCAGTCCGCCCCTGGAAACCTTAATCCGATACTGTTAGCTATCCCTGTTATACGAGAGTCTTTTCTCATCTCGAGGCAGAATGGTCTATTTTTGTGCCATTTAAGATGCACAGTAAGAAACTTTAATAATTTAATAAAAAATTCAAACATTATTATTTATTTATTTTTAATATTTAAATATTTAATATATAATTTGTCATCAAATGTAATTGATTGATAAGACCTTTCTGTTCAACTGTGCAATCATTCCCTGAGCACGTCTCTGTTCATCCACATTTTATAAATTTAAATCGGGCATTGCCTTTTATGTTTAATGTTTTAAATCGATTTAATCCTTTTAATCGATAGCCTTTTGTTTATTTATTTATTTTAATGATATAGTTTCACAGCTGATAGATAACGAGTAGTGGCAAAACCAGTTTGACACCATTGAATGGAGGAAAGCTATACCCCGCCTTGTTGGCGCCATTCAAGCAACAGATGGCGACACGTGTTTTGGCAACATGCCAACGAATCTTGACTTGCTACGTTTACTTTTATTACATTAAAGGAATTTTCCCTAAAGGAGGGTTTTTTTTTTTGAAAGAGGAACCTTTTCAAAAAATTTTGAATACATTTTTTTGAATCGAGAAATTATTTAAATCATTGAGAATTTAAATGTTTCATTGTAAAATAGTGCCTATGTGTGGCCGTCTTCACGCATTCGATGACCGTGCACCTGTAGGAGGTGGGGCTGAGAAAAATTACCTCCTTCTCAAAGCTGTCGAGAATTTTAGTGAATGTGCAAGATACCAAAACACTACAAAAGTAATTGATGCAGTAATGAGCTAAATACAAAAATAATTGATACAGTAATGAGCTAAATACAAAAATAATTGATAGAGTAATGAGCTAAATACAAAAATAATTGATACAGTAATGAGATAAATACAAAATGAGCTAAATACAGAAATAATTGATACAGTAATGAGCTAAATACAAAATGAGCTAAATACAGAAATAATTGATACAGTAATGAGTTAAATACAAAATGAGCTAAATACAAAAATAATTGACTATGAGTAATGAGCTAAAAAGTATCTTATTTTAAAATATGACTGTAAATATTTTGAAAGGAAATGCATAAAAGTTCAGGTAAATAAAATTTTTAAGCGGCTAAGGAAGGCTCGAGTCCCACCTGCCCTGCCCCCCCGTATGGGGGGGGAGTCATACACCAGGGTATGAAAACAACATTTTTTTTATGTCATTTAATATAACGCATGTAATTTTTTTTACATCAAATTCTTTGATGTAACCCAACGTTTGCACACTTTTTCACTCCTCAAAATTTCTTGGTCGGTTTCAGTGACGTAAGAAGTGTTGTTGGGGGGGGCAGTGGGGGGTCCGGGCCGTAGTGCAGCAATACAAAATTATCAGCGATGAGTAGTTTTAAAAAGCTCTACATGATGTTGTGTTAAAGGGAAGCATGTATATTGATATCCAATGGGGGTCGAGCTTCACGAACACTTCCCCCGTTATAAGCTAATAGCGTAGGTAAGGCTATGAGAACCTCTTTTAAATTCATTTATAATTTCATTTATAATTATTAATTAAATCAATTTATAATTCAATTACAAAGATGGATCCATAAATCGTCGCATAAAGATGGGGGTGGGGGGGTGTTACATAAGCGGATTGCCATACACGTTGGGCTTCACTGTGCTGTAATTAGCATTCGTAGAATTTTAACAACGAACGTATAAATTTAATCGAAAGGGATTGTTGCGGGCGTTCAAGTATTACGTAAGTACATTGTGTCCGGCGCAGCATGACCATTGTAGTCTTTGAGCCGTAAAACCACAAAACAAACAAACAAACAAACATTGTGGAGCGCCGGTACCGTTGTGCTTATTTTCCTGTGTTAGCTAATCTTAATTTCTGCTTACCGGGGGGGATGGAGGGGGGCGGGTTTGAAATGGTCGAAACATTGCCTACGTAATACTTGAACTCCCCCTTTGGTAAAAAATATTGAAATTTATTTTTTCAATCAGAGCTAAATCATCGAATGAAATAAATCTCTCTGTATCATTATGTTTCGCTTGTGTCCAGGGCTGTGAAGCCAGTGGCGGAAGGCAAAAGCCAGGGGCACAGGCGATGAAGGGTGTAAAATCGGCTGAAATAATTCACAGGGGAGAATATCGCCGTGGGTAGGGGGCGCAATTTGGACGTTTCTGCCAGGAGCGCAAATCTGGACGTTTCTGCCAGGGGCGCAAGGTCTTCTAGCTATGGTGCTGCTAGTGTCTCAGATCTCTTATTCAAAAACCACAGTTTACAAACCTTCTCAGGGGCGTGGCGATTCAAAAATTTTAGCGAGCTCAAGTTAGTTTTAAGAAAGATCTTGGGGTCGGGGTTAAAGAAAAAATACACCTCGACACCTAATGGGGGGGGGGCACAAGCCCCCCATTAGATATTAGCGCAATTTTTTTTTTTAAATGTCAAATCACATGTTTTCTTAAAGCTATATAAAAAGTTGCAATTTTTGCAGTGAACTTTTACCTTAAAATGCGTCGAAAATTTCTGGCAGTGAGTTTTTGCCTTAAATGCATTTAAAATTTCCCTGCTGTAACGCCGGGCAGGAGAAAGGGAAAAGGGGAATCGAAGAAGGGAATTTTGAACCCTAGATAGGGAATTTTCCATCCAGCGTAGGGATGTCTTTCTTCTTGTAGAGAAGGAGGATTTCTACAGCCGAAATGCGACGATTACCGATTACATTGTGTCTGGGTCAGGTGCTTGGCACGATTACTGACTTTGTTGACAAACAAACCCCCCCTTTTGCCTCCTTCTCTCCCTCTTCTCCCCTTTCTTCTGTTTCCTAGCGGAAGAAAAAAACGAAACAGAATTTAAAGCGAGAATCTAAGCACTGGAGCTGCTTTAACGCCTGATAGCTCTCGCTTCCCGTCTTAAAAATGTACGACACGATGAACTAAATAAATCGTAAGGTTACGATTTTTCTCTCAGATGATTTTGCCTAGGCTTAATTATCGTAGTTTTGATCTTAAAATTCACTAGTCTTTTCTATTTTAAACCAAGTTGCATGTTCATAATTCATGTTCACTTTATGTAAAAAAATGATTTTGAATCCGTCTGAATAAAGTTCGATTTATTTGATACGAGTGCCGCGAATCGATTATTAGACCCAACAATAATCGATAAATCTAATGGTTTGTTAATATTTAAGTAATTTTATTTACTATTGGGCGCAGAAAGCTCATATGGGAGCGGATTATAGGCTTATAAGGGGTTACAGAATTACCCACGACTGCATATATATATGCATATACAAAACTGCGCCGTAATGGGGATTATGCATCATTGACTTACAAGTGGTACATGTGCATATGCGTATTACTTACTCATGCACTACTCGTAACTATGCCTAAGAGACTGGCGAAACACTACGTATCATTTTTTTTTTTTTTTAATTATAAGCACCCAAAGCATGTATACGAGAAAAGGGTCATGCACAGCTGCACTTAGTGGCTTAGGGGAGGAGGTGTTGGAATGGGGAAAGTCAAAGGCCGCTGATTCGAATTCAGCCCCGGTGCGTGGAATTTTTCTTTTCTCCGGTCGTTATAAGCCGAAAACAGATCCCAGTATAAACGCTAAAATGCGTAGAATATGAGAGAATCGTATTGTTTAAAAGTACGTTTTTCCTGCCCACCGTGGCCGTGGTTTGTTTCCCTACGCAATAAAGGTAAAGGTTCAGGTTCCTAAGAAAACTGCGAGTTCAAGTGTAGTCATGGTTTAAGCTGTTGCTCGAAAATGCGAAGAAAAAATTATTGCCCATCGCGAAAATGCGACAGGCATTTTTAACCACAGTTTATTCTCTGAAAACAGGATTCCCCGATTCCAGAATATCCGTTTTGCACTTCAGCGATCTTTTCTTGTTCCTTTTTGTTTCCTCTTCAAAATTCTTAACAGCACCTGTTAAGCATCGTTGATATAAATAATTTCATTGATACGATTTTTCGAGCAACGAAAGCAACTAATATTTTTTAGCATTTTGCTACAAATTATTTTCCCATTTTAGCATTTTTGCGACAGCATGTTTTGAGCCAGCTTAAACTCTCGGTGTAGCATGACCGTGGCTATCCTTGCGCCTGAAAAATAGCTTTTAAGGCGCAAATTGCCAATAAATAGCCAATAAATACCAATAAATTGCTAATCAATAGCTAAAACCGTGATCAACCAACGTAGGGAAAACCCACCCACAAATCTTGATAGCAAACATGGAAAAATCACGAACTTCTCGGAATCGTTTTATTTAAAACAGAAACTGACAAGGAAGTTCGTGCAAGTCATAATATTTTAAGACTTGTAGTTTCGTGCTTCGTTTTTCTGCAACGTGACGTCAGCAACAGAGTGAGATAGATGTTCGTTTGGATTTTTTATGGCGCAAGAGCATCTGGGCTATACTGCGCCAAGCGTGAGGTGGAACTAAAGCTCCTAAAAATAAAAACGTAGCTGGCCTAATCCGACATTTTGATGCCATCGCATCACGCAGGGGCGGACTGGCCATACGGGTGATCACCCGAAAGGCCGCCTCAATTTATCATAAAGAAGGCAGGTCGGGTTTAACATAGAGGGCCTGTAAGATGTGACATAAAGAAGGCCGATCTGGTTTAATATAGAAGGGCTGTACAATTTGGCAAAAAGAGAGCCGATCCGATATGATTTAAAGTGTTAATTTGGTTTGACATATATATTTATACTTCAGAAAAGAGGGAGGTGGTGCTGGGTGATATCAGGGTCCCATCTCTTGGATCCGATCATGGCCCAAGTCTTACCTCCTCCTCCCCATATTTTAGGGGTCGAAAAGTTTCATTATAACGTAACATTAGAAGGAGTTCCGTCAGCGTTTTTTGGCTGGGAGTCTTTTTTAGATCAGATTTATAAGCAAGAGACAACATTATAAGCGTAAGTAATGTTGTTAAAACGTTTTATTTCAACGTACGTTTCTGACGGACTTGGCCGTCTTTCGTCAGCAATACAAAATGAGAAAATAAATATTAGAAAACTGGAGATGGTGTTATTGTGTGACTAATGCTTTGCCAGTTGTGGATGAATAATTAATGTGAAAATTTTTGGAAATGTTTAATAAAATTTTCACATTAATTATTCATCCACAACTGGCAACACAATAGTCACGCAATAACACCATCTCCAGTTTTCTAATACTTATTTTCTAATTTTGTATTCCTGACGAAAGACGGTCCAAGTCCGTCAGAAACATACATTGAAATAAAACGTCTTAATATTAATTATGAATTTAATTTGTTTGTTTATTTCAGATTATTTTTTTTCAAAAACGGCGTATCTAGGGGCTCCATTTAAATTAATGTAATTATGAGATTAATTTAGCATAATTATCAATTAAATGTTATGGTCCAAAGTAATAACTTTTTATTGACTGATAAACTGGAATAAAGAATGCAAAATAATTTTCACCCTTATGTAAAACCTAAAAAATGTGCACCATATAAATAAGGGGGCCGTTCGGCCCATGCAGATGAGTTTTAAAAAAATTCTTGGCGACTTGAACAAATGCCGATTTATTTATTTATTTATTTATTTATTTATTTTTGTACAGTTTTCATATCTGGTGCATGTTAAAATTTATAACTTTATTGCTAATATGCAGTTTTCAAATTTTCTAAACAAAAGATATGAATTCATAAAAAAGTTCGAAGGTCAAGATACTGCATCATATATTTCATAATAATATACCTTCAGTTTGAAGTATGTTATAAAAGTCCATAATTCAACAACGAGTTCTCACGAATATACTACAAAAAATTATATTTCGTTCTGAATAAAAATATCAAATAACTACTTATTGTTGACATTTCATGTTGAGCGTTATGGCACGTTACGTAATTAATTAATTAGATCAATTAATTAAATTAATTATCATTGTTCTTGCATTGGGCCGCCGAAATACAAAAAGTCCGAGCCGTTGTCGACGGCCCAGTCCAATTATTCATCGCTGTGTTAAAGTTGGGTAATGTCCACGTGTGTTATTTTTAATAAAATAAGGGTGAAATGAGTGGTTGTGCTGATGTAAATTGCTGAAGTCACTCGAAGAACGAACATACGATGTTTAGATCTGCAACAGATCCTGCAAGAAGAAGAAAATGGATTATTAATTTTCCAATGATAAACGTTGTTATGAAACCGGAAGTGTAGAACAAAATGGCGGCTGACGCATCGGCATTCCAGGGGCCCTATTCTGTACTTAACTACATATTTTAACGTAGCAATGACGTTATAAAAAGTACAGATGGCCTAGGTGCTTTCCCGCAGTATCCTCTTAACGTCCACCTTACATGATTATAGCATGTGATTAAGCAGCGCCCCCTATAACTAACTAATAATTTCTAGGGGGCGCTGGATTAAGGCATTGGTAAGGTGTCACGAGAATTTCCCTGTGTCACATATTTACCCATGCGATCATTATTAATCCTCTTGATGGAACGTTCTTATGCTTTTAAGCGAATCCTTAAAATTTCTTCATAATAATAATCATATCATCTTTAATGATAATGATATCATCATTAATTATACATTCATAGCGTAGGTTGCGCAGTATGTTGGAGCAGTGCCTCGTCCCTCAACCAAAAATACTTCTCTTTGATGAGAGATGTGTCCGCAGACACGGCAAACATACAGGTGTATATTCAGCGCAATATCGTAGGAAAGGGGGGGCGCAGGGCACTAGAACACCCCCCTCCTATTGAATATCAAAGCACATGTTTATTTTTAAAGTTAGATTACATGAATAACTTTAACCTCACCATAACTTTTGAATTTGCTACATCCCTGGTTCAGCATTCAAGGTTACTAACCGGAAAGGAAGAGCCCCATCTCTAGGTAGCTCCCTCGTCATGGACAGAAACCTACAGTTCGTTCATGAAAAGTAGTTTGATGACGTCACAAACCGTCTAGCGTGGACAACGAGAAAGAGACTTTCTCGTTAGCCGCGCCCGGCCTAGCCGATTACAGCAGAGGGGAGGACGTCATTTCAGAACTGGTTTTTGGCGCAGACAAACGTTCGCTAAAAAACAGTTCTGAAATGACACCCTCCCCTCTGCTGGAATCGGCTAGGCCGTTTGTGACGTCAGCTCCCCTTATTTTCTAACGGTACCATCGGACTACTTTTCGTGAACGAACTATATACATCAAAAGATTTAGTTGTGATATCAGGTTTCTCCAGACTGCCGGCCCTGCGCATTTAGGCGTTCCACTTATCCGGCGGTTTGTTAGGTACATGTTCCATTTATCCGGCCTTTTTGCGACCCGACTCGTTCAAAAATTGATTTTGTATATCCGTACATCCATTTTACCTAGAGCCGACGACAGGGGGACAGCAGGGGCGCATCTCAGGGGGCCTGCATGAAGTCTAGGGGCTCGAGATGGCAAGGACCTGTGCTGGGGGAGCTGTGGGCTCTCGACGGCCTCGACAGCCATTTACCTTCATATCGATTTTTATTTCTGGCTCCTCTGCACCCCTCAACCCTAGGAACGTGCTATAGGTTACACAAAACGAGTTCATCTACGATGACTAACCCGAGTTCGATTCCAACGCGTGCCAATTTTCGGCCAATCAGGCCCGAGGTTTAATGCCTTAGGTAACGAAGGTTCGCATTTCTCGGACACCAGAGTCCCGACAGGTGGACACAGACTTTATTTTGGGGTAGGGTCAAAGAATCAGCCATGGTCTTGGAATAACATCCTTCGTTTGTCGCGAAAGTGGGAATTTTTACGGTGAAATTTTTATATATTTTGGGTCTTGCCCTCCAATAGGGAGTTGGTCCCATAAACCTAAGCGATTTGGTCTCAGCGGAAAAATATAGGTCCAGCTTTTAATGCAGGTATAGCAGCCGGCTCATTAACAACTTTTTTTTTACATCGTTTTACTTTTTACTTTTCAAATTATATTTTGTATATAATGCTATAATTTCGTGCCCAGATGTGCACACAAGTACATTATTTCACTATTTTATCTCGTTTGTAGTGCAGTTTAACAGGAACGGTGCAAGGAAGAATATGGGGGGGGGTGCGCTGAGATAAAATTATGGGGTGGCGCTTGTAGACAAGCGTCCCAGCAACAAAATCATTCGAAATTCTTTGCAGATATGCTCCATTTATGAAACGCTCTAAATTCCATTTAGCATTTTTATGTTGAAACGCGTTTGTATTGAAACTGGAATTCCCCTGTGGCAAAAAAAATGGGGGAAAAAAAACACAAATTAAAGCGAATGGCGACCTCGTTATATTGAAGCCTGAGACAAGGACAAACAATGTAACAGAAACCTACTTTGGAAACAGACCCGCCGCCATTTTCTCTCCTGCTGTTCGCCTTGCAATTCGAAAATGATTTAAAAGTCAATTCGTCGCTTTCACTTCCCATCAGCTTCATCAATTTCATTAAAGGTGAAATTGATTACATACCAGGCGAGATCAATTGCGTTGTCGTTTACAGAAGCGTGCTATTTGTTGATGGTTGTCTATGACAATCTTTATGACATTCATGGATAATGGATCTATTATAAAGTCCAGTTATCCATTAAAAAAGTCGGCAACAGTGGACAATTTTAAGCTTCATTTATTTAATTATTTATTTATGCGACTATGTAATTGACTTAGCCAGTCGTTTTCTTTGCCTCATGGAGGTTATGGTGCTATGTTCTTACAATCCGGTGTTGCTCTTGTTATTTAATGATGTGCGTGTGTGTGTGTGTAACTTTAAATTTATGCTTAGTTAAACATGCAGGCCCGAGGACAGAGTTAAGGGGCCTCTCAATCAATTATGTTTAATGACAAATTATATTTGTTATATTATTAAAGTTTGCCCCCTGGATATTTGTTGCTTTTGCTTCCTAGGCCTTGGAAGGTTCGGATTCCTCTGGAAATTGTATGTCCGGTCCCAGCATTACCTTTCCTGTCCTTGCGCCATAAAAATTGCACACAAACAAATGTTACTATACGGCTTTTCACTACCGATATAAGCCCTATCAAAAATAGCGTAATTTTGCTTCATAAAACGAATTTAAATCAGAAACACGCCATCAAGACACAAAATACATATAAAAAGTACGCAAGAAAAATATAAAAAAAAGGCACAGAAAGCATCGATGTACCTTTTGCATTTAATTTGCAATCTCGTAAATCGCATTATGTGCGTGTTTTCGCATTATCCGGCTATTCGTTTATCCGACATGGGAGTCGAGAGTCCATTTGATATCCACTGCGTAAGTTCATAAATTCGCTTTGGGTTTTCTCCACTCCAAAGCTTCATCGTTATAATCGTATTTTATGCAACAAATTTTAGTATTATATAATCCGCGTTTTGGCATCAGGGACATGACAATTCAAAAATTATGGCGGGAGGAGGGGCTTAAGTAACTTTAATAAAGATCACGTGTTTCTATGCTCAAAAGGAAAACGAGCTTTGATATTCGATGGGAGGGGCTTGGGCCACCCAAGCCCATCCCTCACCTTTTCCTACTCTATTAATAGGTGTGTTCGCTTTAGGTATAGGTACGAGCGAGGTCTATGTAGAGGTATAGATAGGCGTAGTTCATGTACAGGTTTTTACCAAGTCTTGTCTATTCACCGAAGCGGAAAACGACCTTCTGGAAAAAGACGCGTCATTTCCTCATAGACCGACGATTTCTGCCGCCATTGGATTTCATATACGTCATCGTTGATCTACGATATATACCGCCTCCTGCGGCATTCAATATTATACATACAGCGAAACGTGGTAAGTGATCACCTTGGCAAAGCGACCACCTGAACGAAGTGACCAGTTTTTTATAAGAGAGAACTCAGAGAACTAGTAGAGACTCAGTTAATATGCCTATACCAAAGTATGTCAGGCATAGTGACCACCAGTTTATGATGACCATCGCAGTCCAGTCCCAAAGGTGGTCACTTCAGGCAGGTTCTACTTAGGGGCGATCGCCACCCCTTTGAATGAAAATTTAACTTTGAAAGGATACATGGTAAAGGTCCAATAAGGACTGCCCCGTGCAACAATGGACCTACACTGGCCACAAAAGGTAACAATATAAGATAGTAGTAGATAAAAATAGACTAATATAGAACTACCGAGTATTTGCGGCCAAGAACCTGCGTTTAGAAATAATTTAGTAAAGACCATACAGCTGGTTAGGAGATGACACATTCAAGAAGAACCAGAACAATGTTTGTAGACAAGGATCAGATTGGAACCCTCAAGGAAAGGTATAAGAGAGGTAGACCTAGAGACACGTGGAGGAGAGTCTTGGAAGACGTATTTAATGAAGAGGGTAAAGCATGGAGAAGAGGGCATCAGGATACCCAAGCAGACGAAGATTAAGTCGCCGTGAAGAACAAGGTACTTTGTAAACCAATGTAGGGGGAGGAGGCTTGAACCCCCCCTTCCTTACTCCACTGATCAGGGATTAAATTACTTAATTTTCGCGTCTCATTAGTAAGCTCAGGTATTAGACCCATTTTTGTTTACCTTTTCAAAAAATATAGACTTCTACGCAATCTACATTTCGTTTACATATGTTTAGTATTAACATTTTATTATTATTACAGAGCCAATACAGTTTCACCTATAAAACGGATATCCTCTTGTCAATGGTGCAGAAAGGGGGGGCTCGGGGGTGCTTGAGCCCCCACCGAGCCCCCCACTTTCTGCCCCTTCCCCCACAAGGCTATCAAAACACATTATTTTCCCATAGGCGGCATCACAAAATCTGCTTTAAAGGCGTTTGCGGCCCTCAGGGGCGGACACAGGGGGAGGTCATAGGGGTCATGAACCCCCAAAATATATATATTTTCAACTGTAAAAATTCCAAATTTCATGAAAAATGAATGGTGTTATTCCAAGACCATGGCAAATTCTGTCCTTGACCCTCCAAATACAAGTCTGTGTCTGCCCCTGCCCCCACAAGTTTTGAATCGCCATGCTGTTGCTTCCGGTGTCCGTTGACTCAATTCTCATAAAAACCACGTGTCCGGAGGTAAGGAAATAAACAAGGATATGGCTTCCGAAATTGTTACTTAAGGATATGGCAATATCTATAAAAGTATTCCAAAAATATCTCCGTTCCAAGACTTCAGAATGTAATTTGCGTCACTACGACGCCATAAGATGTAAATAATCTTCTTATTTTTAAGCTTTGATTTGGCAACATTCAGCTGCGTTTTGGATGACCTTTCCACCCATCCTTACGTCATTCCTGAAATTGACATGATCGGCGTCTCCAGAATGAGACCGGGTAGAAGGGGAGTTCCTACGTCAGTGTCATCAGATTTTCATATTTAATTAGTCGCATCATAAGATCCATTAATTAATCGATGATGAGTGTATATCAATTTCCTTATGGGCGCCCCGAGAGGGGTGCATTTACACCCCCTTGGCTTATGAAAATGGGTGGAGGATTAAATCCACAAGAAACTATAGTTCAACAACATTATTCAACTGAAATTTTTTCTAGATGCATACATTTCCCTTGCATACAATTCTGGTGGTGGGGGGGGGGGCATAAATTGCCTACAAGTTATATTTTATGGGCGTTGGGTTTGCGCTTTTAACTTTGTGTTCAGCAAGTATCTGGTCTGCACATTTCAGTCATCCATGGTTTTCGGTTCAAACTTGCACCTTTAAAAAAGCGCTGTGCCACAACTGGTCTCAAACCTAAGAATAGCTTTGTAGTTATTGCAGGGGCGGTGCGCCTTCATGGGTAATAGGACTTGCGTCCTCATGGGCTATAGGACTCGCGCCCTCCGATAATCCAAGGTATGCTTGCCTCCTTTGAGAGGACTTAGTCCGCCATTGGGTTATTGTTGCGTCTGAAAAGTTGTAGCTTCAAGACCAACTTGGACCATGTTAACTTTTTGTTTTTGTTTCCCCGCATCGATGTCGAAGGGCTCAAATTTGAGCAAAACGTCCTGTGTGTGTGCTAAAGCAAAACCATTTAATTTACCCCCGTAACTTTGCTTTTAAGTGAAGTTAAAATATCTCCGGTATCTCTTTAAACTTTACTTTTTAATGCCCCACTCATTCCTCTACCTGGTGAACCTAAAACATCTACAGTCGATAGAAATTTTGGAAAAGAAAAAAACCCTTTTTCTTTTCATGTTTATTTAATCCGGTTAGTGTGTGTGTGCGCGCGCGCGCGAATGCGGACATATAAAGCTTACTATTTATTTTTTAGTTTCTTATTTTTTCGTTTTTGTATCCCCCATGGGCGATGGGCGCCGATAGCATAAAAATATTGGGGGGGAGGGACAATATACCAGTAGAAGGTATTTTTTTTTTTAAATTGGAGTGGGATATGGAACCCTAATATCAACATTGGGGGGGACGGGTCCTCCTGTCCCCCGCGCTAACGGCGCCCGTGTCCCCCATGATCTTTGTTATTAATCAATACTAATTAATTATGTATTAGTTTGTTATATTGTTTTCACGCTTATTGTGGGGAGGTAGGTCATATTAATTGCTGGCTGTGGTTGTATGTCTTAACGTATTTATTTATTTATTTATTTTCTTTACTCATATAAATTATTACACAGAACAAGGCAACCAACAATGACTACACTAGATCGATGATTTCGTACAAAATAACATACCAACGGTCTTGCATATATAATCAATTATCCTGGCCTATAGGATAACCAGAAAAAAAGCCGAAAAATTAAAAAATTTCAGTTTAACCAGTTCCGGTCACTCAAAACAGCCTTCGGTACATGGCATTGACAATACAAAACATACATGTATAATATTGAGGTATTCACTGAAAATATTATATATATATCATCATATTCAACCATTATCTATCCACTGCTGGATGAAGGTCTCTCCAAATGCTTTCCACACAAGTCTATCCTGGGCCATTCGTTTCCACGTCACCCCAACCTCTTTTCTTATTTCATCCACCCATCTAGTTTGAAGACGTCTTCGGTGGTCTCTTGGAATCCAGTTCAGAATTTCTGTTGTCCATCGTTGATCAGTTCTTCTTGCAATATGCCCAGCCCATCGCCATTTCAGCCCTTTTACTTTAACAATGATGTCCTCTACTCTAGTTTGCTCTCTCACCCAAGTGTTTCTTTTTCGATCTCTCCTAGTTATTCCAAGCATGCACCTCTCCATGCTCCTTTGCGTTGTCTGTAACTTTCGTATTGCTCCAACTGTTAGACTCCATGTCTCTGATCCATAAGAGAGGACTGGCAATACACACTGGTTGAAGACTTTTCTTTTTAGACATAAAGGCAATTTCCCCTTCAGGATAAAACTGTTTCTTCCAAATGCACTCCAGCCAAGTTTAATACGTCTGTTGAGTTCTTTCATAATGTTGCCATCCATTGAAATCAGCTGGCCAAGGTAAATATATGAATCAGCAATTTCTAGCTCAATGTTGTCAACTTGTATTTTTGTTTCCTCTACGAAATTATTGAACATGATCTTAGTTTTTTGTAGGTTCATCTTGAGTCCAACTTCTTTACTTCTAGTTGAGAGCTCCTGTACCATGTCTTGGAGTTCTGATGGGTTCGTTGAAAAAATAACAATGTCATCAGCAAACCGCAAATGATTTAAATATTCACCATTTATTTTTATTCCCTTGTTATTCCAATTTATCTGCTGAAAAATCATCTGTAAAGCTGAAGTAAAAAGTTTTGTACCTGCCTCACACCTTTACTCATTTTGATAGTTTTGGTATCTTTATGTAACCGAAATTTTGCACTTGCATTTTTATACACACGTTTCACCATGTCAATGTACACATCCTCGATGTCTGCTGATCTTAAAGAGTTGATGACTGCTGATGTTTTAATAGAGTCAAAGGCCTTCTCATAGTCAATAAATGCCACACACAATGGAAGTTCATATTCATGTGTTCTTTCAATTAATTCTCTTAATACTTGAATATGGTCCACTGTACTGAATCCACTTCGAAATCCAGCTTGTTCTCTTGGTTGAGCTGCATCTAATTTTTTCTGCAGGCGATGCAGCTAGATCCTTGTGAAGATTTTATAAATAGCAGGTAAATGTTATTGGTTTGGTAATTTTTAAACTTTATCACCTTTTTATAAAAGAATTATTGTTGTATAATCCCATTGGTTTGGTATGTACTGCTGTTAAGATATTTGGCATAATTTGCAAGTATGTTCTACATATTCTCCAGCTCTTATAGGATATCTAATGTAATACCATCATCACCAGGGGCTCTTCCTTTCTTCATGCTTTTTATTGCAAATGAAACTTCTTCTTTTAAGATTTTATTTCATTCTCGACTACTTCATGCAATGCCTCTGCTTAATTCACTGTTACTTGCATGCAGAATTCAACTCTTCTAAGTATTTCTTCCCTATTTCTTGTTACGGTGCCATCCTCTCCTTTTAATGCAATGATGTGTTTCTTCCCAACAGATAAACTTCCTTTAACAACCCTAAGGCTCTTGTTATTTTCAATGGCCTTCCTTACTAGCTCACAGTTGAATTTTCTTATGTCTTCTTTCATGCTTTTGCGCAGAGTTTTACAAAGTTCTATGTACTCAATCCTGGAACTGGTATTTTGATTGTCCACCTTCATATCTCTTCGCCTTTTCATGAGCTGTTTCGTCTTCTCAGATAATTTGCTATTGTGCTTTTTACAGGTTACACCACCAATTTCCCCAGCAGTTTCAACTATTGTCTTAACAATGTTTTCATTTGCTTCTGAGATATCACTTTCATCAATAAGTCCTTCCAGTGCAGAAAAGCGATTTTTTAATTCCAACTTGAATGCCTCGGTATTTTCTTTTAATTTCTTTAAATCCACCCTCTTACTTACTTGTTTCCTAATGAGCTTCTGTCGTTCTAATTTAGTATTTAAGTGCACTTTACATCTCACCATTCGATGATCACTTCCAGTATTAAATCTGTTCAGTACACTGCAATCTTCAATAATTGATTTCTTGTTTGCCAGGATATAGTCAATTTCACTAGTTCCCCCATTTGGGTGTTTCCATGTCCATTTTCTTTGCGGTTTCTTCTTAAAAAATGAATTCATGATGCTAAGATTTTCAGCTTCTGCAAATTCGATGAGTTGATCGCCACGTTCATTCCTTTCCCCATATCCGTATTTACCAACCGATGTCTCTCCTTGTTCCTGTTGTCCAATTCTTGCATTGAAATCCCCCATGATGAGCTTGATATGTTGTTTCCCTTTGGTGTGTAACTCTTTGATTTCTTCATAAAATTCTTCAACCTCTTCGTCGGTATGGCTTGATGTTGGTGCATATACCTGTACTATTTGAAGTTGGTATCGCTGGGTTAGTTGAACAACGAGCCTCGCTGCTCGATCTGACGTGCTTTCGACTTCAAGAAGGTAGTCTTTAATTCTTTTGTTGATTAAGAAGCCAACACCACTTGTTCTTCCAGTTTCCGTTCCTCTATAATAAAACAAATGTCCACTTTTAAGTTCCACCAACTCTTCACCTTTTCTTCTAACTTCACTGAGTCCTACAATGTCCCATTTGATCTTGTCTAGTTCCTCTTCCAATTCCTGAAGTTTTGCTTCAGAAGCAAGGGATCGTCCATTAAACGTAGCCAAGGTCAATAACAAACGGCAGCCTGGGCCATTCCAGTGATTCTTAGCACCCCCTGCTTTCATGCCACACTGACCGCTGCCTTGATCAGGAGCACTCCAGCACCTGGAGACTAGGGGCCATGGTTTCTGGTGTGTCAACATAATGGAGGAATTAGCCATAATTTCACCACGCCATATATATATGTGTGTGTGTGTGTGTGTGTGTGTGTGTGTGTGTGTGTGTTTAATATTATCCAGTATATTCAGCCAATATATGTATCATCATCGTCGTCATCACCATCATATTTAGTTATTATTTGTTCATTGCTGAAGGGAAGTCTCTTCAAGTGCTTTCCAAGCAAGTGTATCATGAGCAATTCGTTTCCATGTCATCCCAACCTGCTTTCTTATATCATCACTATTATTGCAAATATTGAAAAACTTAAAATACTGAGAACAATAGCACCTCAAACGCTGAACGACCAGGACAATGTGCCCGTATTCCCCTATATAAAGTAACTAGAACTGCGTATTCATTACTGTTATTGTTATCTATCGTTATAATTCATTGTTATCATCGGTAGTCATCATTTACTGTTGTTATCGATTTTTATCATTCACTGGATCATTGTTATCATTGCATGTGTCATTATTATCAGTGAATATGTCTTTGCCTCCACTGAAAGCGCTATTGTTATCATTGAATGTGCTATCTTGTTATCATTGAACATATCATTATTAGAGAACGTGTTATCTCGTTATCACTGAACATATTATCATATTATCAGAGAACGTGTTATCTCGTTATCACTGAACATATTATCATATTATCAGAGAATGTGTCATTGTTATTATCGATCTCATTATATATATATATATCATTCTTGGTGCTCATTATTATCATCTGTTGCATTATGTATTATCTCTCGTTATATATATCATCTTAGTGTCCATTATTATCATTTTATGTCACATATCTCTGTTATTATCAATTTTTGTGCCATTGTTATCGTTGAATGCGTCATTATTATTATAGTCCGTCATCATTCATTTTGTCTTTATCATCAACATATACCATTGTTATCATTGAATATGTCGTTGTCATAATTAAGCATGTCATTGTAATAATTGAATGTCGTTGTCATAATTAAGCATGTCATTGTAATAATTGAATGTCGTTGTTATAATTAAGCATGTCATATATATATTGTAATAATTGAATATGTCGGTTTCATAATTGAGCATATCATTCTGATAATTGAATATGCCGCAAGGGTGTGTGGTACGCTAATTGATGCGCCGTAGGTGTGTGTGGACAGCTGACCAGGTGCCGGGTGACGTACGTCGTGCGGCATAGTTTGACTGTAAACTCAGAAGGTATTTTTCATGGCTCCGAATGCAGGTAGACACGAGAGAGAGAGGATGCACTTTAAACATAATATTTATTTGGAGGTTGAAGAGCGTACACTGGCCACGGCATGATGACGGGCGTTCGTTAGGTTGCGTAAGTTACATACTGAGGATCGTACTTAAGGCTAGCAGCGAACATCCTTTCAGGTCGAAAGTTAAGGAGCAAGAGAGTATTTATTGATCGGTCCAAAACTTTACTTCGAATGATTTTTGTGGACCGTGATTGGACAATTGAGTACTGACGCAATAGTTTATATAAATTTCTATTGGTCAGTTTGACCCCACAGAGGGGAGAACTTGCTGTGAGTTATGTTAACGTTGAGCTGTCTTTCTTGACAGTTTTTGCCCATTAAATGAAAATATATGGGAGAGGGTTCGAAGTTGGATAATGCTTGTATCCTTCGTTTTTGGTGGAAATTCCAAGGAGTTGGTTGTACGTGTGACTCATTGCCAAATGTCCATGAGAATGGAATTTTGGCGCGAAACAGAGTTGAAATATGGAGCGCAGCGGAATCTCCACGGAAATATACAATTTCTGGATGAGTGAATATCATGTCATTGTTTTAAAAATAAATTATCATGTCATTGTTCTAAATAAATTATCATGACATTGTTTTGGTGAATTAATGTATCTGTATTTTATTTTATATAAATCAGACACTACACAGAGATTAAATCAAGCAACAGTATCAATAAAATCAACGTTTATTGGCGTGGTGATACCATCGGCGTTGGTATCACTACGCCAATGAACGCTGATTTATTGACATTGTTGTTTGGTTTAATGTATCTGTTTTAATTAATATATCATTGTTTTTAATTAAATTAATAAGGAAGTGTTCAAGTATTACGTAAGCAATATTTTGGCCATTTCAATCCCCCCACCCCCCAATTCAGTATGCAAAAATTAAAATTGGATAACATAAGAAAATAAGATCAACGGGAACCCCCTCTCATCCAAGGTGCTTACGTAATACTTGAATACTTCCTATATCATTATTTTTAATTAAATTAATATATCATTATTTTTAGTTAAATAAAATTAAATTAATATATCATTATTTTTAGTTAAATAAATGATATCATTGTTTTTAATTAAATTAATATACAGTAAAACCTCCGAATAACGGTCACCCGCGGGACTCTGCAAAGGTGACTGTACTTCGGAGGTGGCTATTATTTAGAGGTTCAGTACAAAAGAACAAAATAAATAAAATTAACAATAAAAAATTATAACCATTTCAAATACATTAATCCTCACCTATTTTAATTTATATTAAAAAAATCAGTGATGCGTAATTGTTTTGCTTTTTTATGGCAAATCATAGGCGTACGCCGGAAGTTCATAAGTGGGGCTCCAGAGCTACAACTCATATATTCCTATGTTAAATATACAAAATTTCATTGCAATGGGGGGTTACAACCCCATGAACACCCACCCTCTGCGTACGCCAATGGGAAAAATGTCTTTTTTCTAAGGAAATGATATTTGCAGCAGTGGCGGATCCACGGGTAGGGGCGGATTAAGGAAAATTTTCCTCCCAAATCCTTAAAAATGCGGTGAAAATCGGTTATAACGACCACCTTCATATAACGAAGGAATTTTTACAAAAAGTTTGATTGCTTATTTTATTTTTTAATTGCTCGTTAATTTCGGGGTCCAAAAAAAGACTTATTCGTTAAAAGCGGTAAATTATATTGAGCTTAATCATTATACCAAACAAAATCCATATTTTCCTCGCTGTATCCAGAAACTCGCTAAATGCGGAATCATCGTAAATGTAAGCTTACTGTTTTTACATCGCCCCAAATTCCTCTCTGGATTCGCCTCTGTTTGCAGTCCTTTTGTGTAACTCGTCATCTCTTTCGTTCAACTCAAAATTTCTGAACCTCCCCAAATTTGCCAAAATGTAAGAATACGTTTTGATATTAGAATTTTTTAGGCAGTTCCGTACTCACTTCTGCTTCCATTTCCTCATCACTTTCCCCACCCTCTAACATATTTTCTAATAATTCCTGAATAGTAGTAAATTAGCTTCTCCACTCAAACAAACTCGCCAACTTTCATACTTGTTATCTCTACTAATCTGAGAATGCCACCCAACCCTTTCCCATCATCATCATCTCTGCCTATATTTTCGGGTTCATCAGGTGAGGAAAAATTCTGCAATTAAAAAATATTTTAATTGCTTTAATTAGAACCAGAACTCTCAAAACCAAATTTTAGTGGACAGTGATTGTTTGCGTAGACAAAATATTGGGATGGTCGGTCATAAATAGTAACACCGTATTCACAAAAGAGAGGTGCAAAGCTAGAGAATGAACATACGCTTCAATGGAGTACATTGAAAGAATGAACGGTCAAGTAAATTTTACTTTACATTGTTAACAATCTGGCTTCAGACATACTCTATAACAAAAAAAAATCGACGCACCAAGAAGGAATTGTCCGATATAAAAATTGGTGGACGTAAAGAACATACATAGAAAAAGAAACGATTAAAATTTTAAGACAACTGAATGATTTATTGCAGAGTTTGACCGTTACAAAGGGAGGAAGTCAATAAGGCGTTGGTCCACCTCTGGCCTGGATGCAAGCTGTCACCCGGCGTGGCATAGACTGATAAAGATCCCGGATGGTGTCCTGCGGAATTTCTTGCCAAATTGTCTCCAACTGTCGGGCTAAATCGTCAACATTCCGGGATGGTTGCAATCGCCTTCCCATAGCGTCCCAAATGTGCTCTATGGGAGAGAGATCAGGAGACCTAGCTTGCCAAGGAAGTGTTGGGCAAGCTTGAAGACAATTCATAGCAACACGTGCCGTGTGCGGCCGGGCATTGTCTTGTTGAAACGTAAGTCCAGGGTGTCGCAAAAGGAACGGTAACACAACCGGTCGTAGAATGTCGTCTACGTACCGCTGTGCTGTAAGTGTGCCAGAAATGACCACCAAAGGGGTCCGGCTATCAAAGGAGATGGCACCCCAGACCATAACGCCCTGTTGTGGGCATGTGTGGCGTGCGATAGTAAGGGCAGGATCCCCACGCTGCCCTGGACGTCTCCAGACACGTCTGCGGTTGTCGTCAGGACACAGTTGGAAACGGGACTCGTCACTAAAGACTATACGTCCCCAGTCAGCGCAGTTCCAAGTTGATCGAGCCCGGCACCACTGTAATCGGACTTGACGGTGTAAAGGCGTGAGAGGTACGCGGCGTATCGGTTGACGCGAGCGTAAATTCCGCTCTCTCAGTCATCTGCAGAGGGTCATGTTGGACACATGTGTGCGGGCCACACGTTGGATAGTTGATAACGACGAATCCGGTGCTGTGACAGCTGCTCTGACAATCGCTCTGTCTTCCCGTTCTGTTGTGGCCCTAGGTCGACCGCTGCCGTCCCGACGCTGACATCTGCCGTTGTTGACCCACTCTTGCCAGCACCGTCCAATCGCCGCATCGCTTCGACCCACATGTCCAGCGATTCTTCGATTCGTCCAACCAGCCTCTTTCAATCCGATAGCACAACCTCTTTCAAACTCTGACATATGCTCGTAATGAGCACGAATCTTTCGGCGAGGCATTGTTACAGTCGACGTAAGATATCCGCAGTCAAAATGCAACAGAAATTTTGACCACATATTGAGAATCGCTCCTTATATACACCTGCTGAATGCGCAGTTCCGATGCGCTGGAGTTCCCGCTATTCATTCATTGGACACCAAATTTTAATCATTTGCATGTTCGGTCAAAATGTCTTTGCATACGAAATTTCATTACAATCGGACAACTCCTTCTTGGTGCGTCGATTTTTTTTGTTATAGAGTGTATTTGAAAATTTTGAACAAACAAAATTTTTTTCGTGTTGCCTATCGGGTGGCCGTTGTTCGGAGAATTCGTTGTTTGGAGGTTAGCACTAACGTTAATTCTATGGAACGCGTTCGGTTCCATTGCTATGTGGCCGATCTTCGGAGGTTACCATCGTTTAGAGGTGACCGTTAAAGGAGATTTTAGTGTATAATTGGTTTAATTAAATTTATATACTATTATCATCACCGAATACGTCATCATTGAACATATAAAATGGACTTCGTATTTTTTTTTTGTATTATAAAAAAACGCACGTAGTGAAAAGTGTTACTTTTCCTAGTACGGCGCTCTGAGATCGATTTTTCGAGCCGTACTGTTTACATCAACATTTGTCTGTTAGTGCGCTTGCACCGAAAGGGATCAATAGGCGGTCGTCATGACAACGAAACTGACGAGGTCAAGAGCATTATACCATTACCCGGTCCGTCTAAAATTAGAGCCTTCAACTTTCCTTTCCTTTCTTCACTTTCAAATTCGTTGGTTAAGCCACTAAAATAAGGAATTCCGGATCGCGTAGGCGTAAACAAAAATTCAGATAGCAAGGGGACTATTTTGAGCAAGCACTTCGGAATTTACGTGGGTTGGGAGTCGGTCTTCGTAAATGGCAAACAGCAGGTTCACTTCTACTTCTGGAAGATTTTACAAGGAGTTATGAAAGCAAAGAGCATAGGCGTAGAGTTATATGGGCCCTGGCCCCCCCGCCCCCTCAATAATCTGAATAAATTGCGATTTTACATGTACTATACAAATGTACGTAAAATATGCTTGCTCCCCCACAATAATTTTGGAGAACTTTACATTGATGCCAAAGAAAGAGAAGTTAATTTTTCTCAACTTGGACCGATTTTAAATCGATATTGGCTCAAATAATCGATACACGCTTATTTGTTTT
>QLNU02003225.1:6095806-6121667 GCA_006491805.2 Dysdera silvatica | reverse complement strand
TGTAATTGGCAGAAATTATATTGTGAATTTCAAACGTAATTCATTGCCCTTAAATATTCCTGCATCTGTGCTCTTGAAAGTGGGTAAGGTTGTGGGCTCTAGACAGGCACGTAGGATTGCAAAAATAATGGGTGGAGGGGGGGGGGCAGAGTCGGATTAAAGTTTCGTGGGGGCCCTGGACAATTTTTTCCCAGTCCCTTATAGTATAAATAAAGCCAGTATAATTATAATTACAGTAGAACCCGTATATAACGAGGATCTTGGGACCGACGAAAATGATCGCTATATTCGATCGCTCACTAAATCCATTCTGAGATGTAAATTCTAAACTTCGAAAATAAGGTTTGTACAGGTAACAGATTTATTTTAAATGAAAAAGCAAGAATATGTGGGGTTTTTTTTTATATAATATTTAATTATTTGGCTTGCATGTCCTTTTCGCTTCTTTTAATGGATGTTAATGTAGATTTTGAAGCAAAGGCCACTAAGTAGGACCGAGAAGCAGAAACCTGCTCGCCGGTAGAACTGTTAAGCCCGTGTCAGGGTTTGACATGTCCGCTGTTATGTACATCGTAGAGTCACGGTCAAGCCCTGCCAATCCGAATTCATTGGGAGCCAATCCTAGTTCGGATTAGTGAAACACGGATTTTCGAAATTTCGCGTGTTTTAATGTGTACGCTGCCATGATATAATTGTATGTACATCAAGACCAGCAAATGTCATGCTCAGTGGCGTAGTAATGGGGGGTTTGAGCTCCCCCATTGGATATTCAAACACATTATTTTCTCTAATGCCGCATCATACAATTGGTCAGAGTCTCGATAACTTTTAAATTGCTACGCCACTTGTGGGGGAGGGGTTAAGATTGAAAAGTAGCGGGTTTAAAAGGAACAAATAACCATTGATACCAACGCCGATGGTATGGCGTGATTAGATGGTGAAACGTTCGAAAGAAAATAAATATTTCTGCTTTCGGTGGGACCTGAACCCACGACCTTCCACTTGCCGGGCTAAGGGGGTAGATCCTCCGCCCGGCAAGTGGAAGGTCGTGGGTTCAGGTCCCACCGAAGGCAGAAATATTTATTTTCTTTCGAACGTTTCACCATCTAATCACGCCATACCATCGGCGTTGGTATCACTACGCCAATAAACGTTGATTGTTTGACATTGTTTAATTTAATCAGCGTAGTGTTCGATTTATATAAAGCGCTTGTGTATTAAAAATAGATTTTTAGCTAAACTGTTTTAAAATATTTTATGTTTAAAAAAAAAAAAATCTACAAAAAGTTTTTTTTAAGCAGTAGTTCTCGAATTGGAAGTATGTGAGATCAGTGACGGATTCACGGGAGGGGGGATTGGGGAAATCCCCCACATCCATAAAAAATCGGTTATAACGAGCTCCAATTATAACGACCAACCGCATATAACGACGGAATTTTTATAAAAAGTTTGATCCCCCCAAAATTGTGAAGTAAATGAGAACATCGATTTTTTTAAATGACTGAGTTGATGATTTCATTCACTTAAAAGAACGATGTTTTTCAGCCAGCGAATGAGTGAACGTGTAAACGACTCAAAGGACCGAATCCCTGAGCTATATTAAAGAACGAGAATCAAAGAATACAATCACACAATGAATGATTTTGGCGCCTTCCATTTAGCCATGTTTTTCCCTCATATCTGCGATTTTCAAGCCCTGTGTCGCGGACTTCCGATAACGTATATCTGACTGTTTTATGTAATGTTTAGTTTTATGTAATGTTTAGATTTTACATTATTTGTTTTGGTATACCGCAGAATTGGTTTTGGTTTTGGTGCGCCAAGAGAACGAAAAAGGTTGAAAATCGCAGCATTATATACCGATGAGGAAACAGGTTTAATTTGAAATTACAATTCAAAGAAATCGAGATTCCGATGTGGCGACACATGTCTGGCAGGCCAAGAATACAATGTTGACACACGCCAAGCGCCACACCCTCCAAGCTTATGGTATCACCTCTGGTGAATGAATTCAGTGCCCTTTGTAGGTCATTTGCGCGGGAAATATTGGCGGGGTACGGGAGGAAACTTGGCGAGCTGCCAAAATGGGTGTGTTAGGATAGAGCATGCGCAGAACTGGAAAGAAACCTGGCGCCAAAATCCCCCACCTTTCCCGCCAATTTAGCCATTTGCCGGTTTGCAACGCAATATGTACCTAGCTTTTATTAGATAATAAGGATTATGCCATCATGACGAAATGGACTGGCCTTTGGCAACAAGCCCATAGGCAGTCGATTACACCTTTCTTGTCTCGTGATCTTTCAGTTAAATATAAAAATAGATTGTTTCAAAATAATTTTTAAATATAAATTGTTTACGTCTATAATTCTTATTAAAATGTAATAATGTTTCCGATTACAGATTTTAAATAAAACAAATTATTCCCAATTACTATCACTTAATTAATATCGTTTTGTTATGTTGTAATTTGGATTTGCAGCCCAGATGGAAAATGGAGGTGGGTATTTCCATTTTAGAGCACATGTTCCTTTTGTTTTCCGATATTATGTGTCGATGTCAAATAAATAAATAAATAAATTTAAAATTATATTTGGGTTTACGAACATACCCACGTTCGGTCCCATCCCAACGGATGGACCAACGGGGTCCAGGCCGTTTCCACTGACATTATGTCATTTTGGGGAAACAATTCTCAGGGCCCCTACCCAAAAAGGGACCTCAAATTGGCAAAGTTTTTTTTATATCGCATTTTTCTTATTAAAAAAATATGATAATTAAAAGTTTGTGTGAAAGGGTCCCAAACAATAATCCGAGCACAGAAGCACCCCCCCCATCACCAGCATGCGTTAAGACGGCCCTGATCAGGTTAGGGTACAGATGACGACCGTTTAGGGCAGTGTTTCTTAAGGTGGGATTCATGGCGTCTGCAGGATTTTTAATGAAATTTCAGAAGCAAAATTAATAAGCATTTAACATCACGGATTAAAAGGGTGCCCGTCTGTAACGAGTAAAAATTCAACGAAAAAAACCTGAAGTGACCTCCTCGGAAATATTCAAGAAATTTTAGAAAGTTATACAGGGTGGCCAAAATAAAACTAGCCAGGGAGATTTTTTATCATTCTGCCACTAAATTTACTTTTCAGAGTTTATAGAACACGTGCCATTATGCATCAGATTTTCCTCATCGGCAAGAGCGGACACAGGGAGAGGTCACAGGGGTCATGGCCCCCGCCCCAAAATATATTTTTTCACTGTAAAAAATTCCAACTTTCATGATAAATGAAGGGTGTTATTCCGAGACTATGGCAAATTCTGTCCTTGACCTCCATAAATGAAAATCCTGTCAGTACGTACAGCCATTGCACAACCTTAAGCTTAATGTTTGGTGTGCAACGTTCGAATTCCTAATCATAACATGATTCTTTCACGAAACTGTTAATGTCCATCGGTATGTACAGAATCTGTTTCATCCATTTGTTCGATCAACACACAGAAAATGAATGACCGTATGGATATTTTCAGCAAGATGGAGCAACAGCACACACCTCACGTGCAACTATGACACAAATTCATGAGGCGTTCGATGAGGAGAGAGAGAGGATAGTAAGCAGAAGCAGGAAAACGTCCTGGCCAGTAAGATCGCCTGATCTTTCTCCCTGTGATTTTTAACCTTGGGGCAAGTTGAAGGATCATGTGTAATCAAATAATCCCCACACACAGAGAGCTACAGCAGAACATTGAAAACGCTACTGCTGCCATCCCTCACGCAGAGCTGCTACGTGTATCTCACAGTTTGCTAAATCGAGCACAGTGCTGCTTCGACGTCAACGGTGGTCATTTCCATCATCTTCTGTAAATAGCAGCCTTCCTGTACATTGAGAAAGGTAAATTTAGTGTCAGAATTAAAAATAAAGTCCGGGCCAATTATTGTTATCTTACAGTACAGTTACATTACAAAGGCCTTTGATACACTAGATCACAAAATTTTACTAGATAAATTATTTAATTCAGGCTTTCCAGGAATATCATATACACTTTTTAAAAATATCATTACGGGTCGAAAACAATATGTTCTTATAAATAATTCTGCTTCAACTTTCCTTGAACTTGCATTTAGAGTACCACAGGGTTCAATTTTAGGACCTTTATTGTTCACTCTTTATATTAATGATTTTTTTTTTTTTTATTTAATACTCAAGCTCAAATTATTGCGTGTGCTGATGATACAAGGTTTTTTTTTCGCACCACAATGTACACGAGCTTATAGAAATTGCCGATCATGATATTAAGCATTTCTGCAACTGGTTCAATTACGCTGGCTTAACACTTAATCTTTAGAAAACCAATGCCATGCTCTTCAGATCAGGTCATAATAATTTAGCTTCGTTACCTCCAATTATGGTTAATAATGCACCTATTCCATTCGTAAGTGATTTTAAACTTCTGGCTGTCATTTTTCAATCTTCCATGAAATGGGACGAGCATGTTGAAATGATTTCTATTAAAATTGGTAAATTTATTAGAGTGCTCAACCGTATTTAACATTTATTTCCTCATAAAGTTCTTTTACTTTTATACTACTCTAACATTTACTCACACATTAATTATTTCCGTTTGATTTGGGGCCATACATCTACATATAATCTAAACAGGTTAACAGTTCTCCAAAAACGGTCTTTTAGGTTTAAATCTTTTCCACAAAATAATATATTAACAGTTTCAACATCCTTACCTTATAATGGTTTACCTGTTTCTGATATATATTATTTCAAATTAAGCCAATTAATGTATAATAGAATTTATGATAATAAGTATACAAATATTATCACCCTCACTTCTTTTTCCCATAATTACAACACCCGTCATAGAAATTATTTCTTACCTTGTCGCTCGCGTATATATATCTCACCTGTAACAATAATGTAAATTCAACTGGCCCGAAATTATGGAACCGTTTTCCCTCAGAATTTAAGTCACTATCGTGTAAGCCCATTTTTAAGAAAGGGCTTAAGTTGTGGTTACCCGATGGCCAGGTTTTTTCATAATTTTGAATCAAGTTATTTATTTTCTGCTATGAGTAGTTGTGCTGTACATACTATGATACAATGTTTTTGGTTAGCATATGTGTGGTTGAATATGTCTATAAACTGTTTTATGAACTACTACTGCGACTTGACCTGTAATTTAACGCATTTACAAGTAGCTGTCGGTTTGGGTGGCAATGGGCTTGTAAGGCCTTCTCTTGGCCTTTTTCTGCTGTCTCCCTCCGCGGGTGTCGTGTTTTGAAGTCGTGGAGAAATAAATTATTATCATATATTATTATATTATCTTACAGTACGATCCAGTTATATTTATTTTACAATCAGGGGTGGATTGGGCCGCCAGACCATCGGCCTATGCGCTCTCATGGGCGACAGGACTCGCGCCCTCCGAATGGACAAGCCCTCGTATCCTCCGAATGGACAAGCCCTCGTATCCTCCGAATGGACAAGCCCTCGCGCCCTCTGAATGGACAAGCCCTCGCGCCCTCTGAATAGAAAAGCACTCGAGCCCTCTGAATGGACAAACACTCGCGCCCTCTGAATGGACAAGCACTTGCGCCCTCTGAATGGACAAACCCTCGCGCCCTCTGAAAATCCAAGGTATGCGCCCTTTGAGAGGACCCAGTCCGCCCCTGGTTACAGTATAATCCGTAAAAACGAGGAGCTAGCATAGGCGCCCATATGAGTACTTCTGGAGTGGGAACGGGTGCTGAGAAAAATTATTACCTTCTTCTAAAGGCTGTCAAACATTTTAGTGAATGTACATGGTGCTAAAATGCTACAAAACTGACACTGCTTCACAATTAGTTGTAAGCTAAAAAGCATCTTATTTTAAAATGTGACTTCAAAAATTTCGAAAGTAAATACATAACTGAATTGGGCAAATGAAAATTGTGAACGGCTGGGGGTGGGGGGCCCTCAAGCCCCCCATATGGGTGCCCGTGGGAACTGGGACTAATGAAATGCTCACTATATATATTCTTTTCGTTAAATACGTCTGGAATTTAAAATTTAATTTAGAAACAAAGCCGTATAGGTAACATGTAATATGCATGCAATACTATCCGGCTTTGAATTCGCTTAAAATTTAATTAACAATATATTAATATTAACGGTCTGTGGGTATCCACATCCGTCTTCCTCCAGCAGAAGTTTGTTCACGACATTTCGTGTTTAAGCAGAACGAATTGTTTATACGGGCAGTGTAAATATTGTTCTGTGTATGGGTGTGTCTTTCTGTGGGTTCTTAATGGCGCAAAAGAAATTCTCATCAAATTTTTGTGCCATAACAAACCAATGTTTCCTTTTAAACGTCAACAGCAGTATATCAATTCAAAAATTATGGGGAGGGGCTCAAATGACTTTAAAGACGATCACGTGATGTAGCCTTAGAGAAAATAGTGCGTTTTGATAGCCAATGGGAAGCTCTATCCTGTAGGCCCTCTTATCCTACGTCGCTGAACATCAAGCTGGTTGACTACTTTTCCTGGTTCAATAAAGTGTATTGTCTGTTCACGAAAAGAAGTTCAATGGCACAGTTAAGAAATATTGGGAGGTGACGTTATAAACCAGCTACACTCTTACAACAATGTAGGACTTGCAAGTTCTATACTCATTTTTGGCGACCGCCGAAAACAAGTTCTGAGATTGGAGTCTTACTCCGGCTAGCCGGTTTGTGACGTCACCTCCCGCTATTTCTAACTGTACCATCGGACTTCTTTTTGTGAAAAAACAGTACGCAAAAATCTTGCTGGCTCAAAGGGATTAAATTGTATATTACACTTTATATAACATTATACCAAACAAAATGCATATTTACCTTGCTGAATCCGGACACTCGTTACATGCGGGCTCGTTTTAAGTGTGCCCTTCTCTATGTTAAATGTGTAAACTCAGTAAAACAGTTCACCATATAATTATGTAGTGCACTATCCTATTAACGATGCAATACCATATATATATATATATATATATACATTAACGATGCAATACCGTATATATATATATATATATACACGCATGTGAATATATGTTGTAGCTCTGTAAACCGCCCCGCCCCCATTATAAACTTTCTGCGTACATCTATGTTTTAAAATAAAATACACCTAAACTATAGACTTCTTTATATTAATATATACAAAAGTCAAAACATTGCTAAAATAACAAATGAAACAGAGCAGCGTTTCTTTAACTTTCCTAGATAGAGGACCCTTTTCTAAGCTTTGTACAAAGCGTGTTTTTGACAAGAAGTGTGCACTTGAAATTTTGAAGTGTGCATTTGGGATTTTGAAGTGTGCACTTGTGATTTTGAGGTGTGCATTTTGGATTTTGAAGTGTGCACCTGGGCTGAGAAAAGTGTGTTGTGTATTTAACTAAATAATCATTTTCAGTAAAATAATGCATTTTAATTGAATCGCAGTAAGTAAGACCCAGAGCCATTGTACTCTGGAATATTTGACCTTTCGACTGCTTATCCAGAGACTGACACGGGCAACATGAAAGTAACAAGATTTTCTTTTCAAGCGATTTTCCTGGGTATGAAATTTTTCCATGTTTCATCTCTCATCATCTTTGGTTACAAAAATGTGCTACATATTTTAACTCTCAATTACATGTAGATTTAAAATATTGAATAAAAAGAAATATGCAGTTTTTGAAACTGACTGATTGAAAACTTTTGATTTTTGATTAAAACTTTTTGATTTTGATAAAGAAAAAAAATTGAGAGGTCGGGGGGAGAGGGGGGGGGTTAATGAGAAGAGTAAATCTGGGAGTAGTGGATCAGAGAAAAAAGAACGTTGCAATGAAAGGAAAATTGGATTTTAAACGTCAAAAAAATCTATGGCTCTATCCCCTGTATGTAATCTGTAATGTCATCATACATATTTGCTTAAAAAATCGAAATTGTAGGTTTGTGTAATCATTTTAAGTTGTAAGCACATACATGCAGTGATGGGGAATAGTTAATATTGTGGTTAATTTAAACGACTACAACGAAGTAGTTACCTACTTTTTTTCTCTCTCTAAAATGCATCAAATGTGAGTATATTTTTAACCACCAATTTCGGGGGTGACACCTCTAGAAAAAATAAGTCAATTTGTAGTTAAAATTACTTTCGTAGAAAAGTAGTTAACTAGTAGTTATTAGTTGTTAGCCTTTGAGGAAAGTAGTTAGGAATTTAGTTAAATTATTTTTTAAAGTTTTCACCAGTTCACGAACAAAACTGGATTGAAAGTGTGCAATTGGAAAATTTGCTTAGAATAAGGCCTGCTCCCTTCAGAGATCGCTTGCCCTCGCGGATCCCCAAGAATTAACTCAAAGTTTAAAGCCCAGAATTTGCATCATACATATTTATTTCTAGTGTTTGTTTCGTTCTCTTAAAATTGGAGTTAATGCTTTTCTCTAAAAAGGAACCACTTTTGTGGAAGCTCGCACTTTGAGACAAGACTTATCACAAATGATAGTCCCTAAATTTCTTATTAAGAATATGAAATCAGTTTTTTGTGAATAGCATATAAATTTTTTTATTAATATTCGAAGTCCAAAAATCGCACTTTTTAGGTGAAGTTTGATATTTTTTATTCGCACTGTATATGAAGATAAGAACTTTTTAACTCAATTCGAATAAAGAGGGTAATTGTATTTAAGGGATAAAATTATAAAATTACACGAAAGGTCATTCAGAGTATTTTAAAAAATTGTATAAAAACTAAGCTTTTTAATACCAATATCCGGCGCATTTGGCTATGATTTAGAAGAATTGGCGATATCGGCATGAAGTATAAACATTTCGTCAAAAAAATTGCAAACAATTGCTCTGGATGAAATCAAAATTGATGTAACACATCAAAATGAAATTATAAAAATTCATTTTTTGGTGTATAACCAATTACGTGCTGAACAATATCGCCCTATGTTGCAATATTCTTGGTGTAACTGTAACCACATTCCTAGTGAAGTTATTCAATTGAAAAATATTGATTGATTGATTGTTTGGCTTTTTTATGGCGCAAGAGCATCTGGGCTATACTGCGCCAGGAAAAACATTGACTTAATATATTTTCGCTTAAATGATATGATTTGCAGTGCGAATGAATGAAATTGCCATCCTTTTTTTTTTTAACTTTTTTAAAGTGTAGATACGTTAGTATTTTACAGAAATCTTTGTGGAATAGGGCCCTGCGGTGGCGCAGTGTGGTAACGCGTTCTCCTATTGCGCGGCTAATCCGGGTTCGACTCCCAGCAGTGCAAAAAGAACGCTTACTCAGAGATCTCATAAAGATCGCACTGCTCACTGTAGTCCGGGGTTTGGTTCCCTAGGCCTTAAGAGGTTCGGATTCCTCGGAAAACAGTAGGTCCCGGCGCAGCATGACCATTGTAGTCCTTGAGCCGTAAAACCACAAACATCTTCGTGGAACACTGGGTGTAACGGACCCCCTGATATGGTCCCTCGGACCATAGTTGAAAAACCGCTGAAATAGAACATTTCAGCTATCGAACGCATCAGTAGCGATCTTAATCTTCTTTTTATAAACCATTTTTTTTTTAAAGATATTACCCTCCGCAGGGATAACACAATTGCCAAATAATAGTCAACACATAAAGCCACCGGGGCGGGTTTTCGTGGGGAATTTATTTTTTACTTAATATTTTTCGACACCCACGTGGGAAGTCCCTGTGAAGAGTAATAATATCTTACATCCTCATATACGGAGAAAAATGCATTTGTTCTTGTCCTCGTTCGTCTAGTAGGTCATGACACTCCGGGCTAAACGGAGGGACCCTGGTTCGAATCCAGGATGGGGAAAGCGTCTCTTTTCTTCCTAAACAAAAAACAGCTCTAGTTTGAGCTTCTTTCTACTTGGGTGTCGAAAATTATTAGGCAAAAATATTTTTTTTTCAACGATAAACGTATTTGGCTTGCATTAGTTGGATATTGGCAACATTGGTCAAATAGATTGATATGTTGTATTGCTTATATGTAAAACCCGCTTATACGGATAGGGTTTCTTTGCTGCATTCATTTGCATATATGCGGTTTCGACTATATTTTCGCCACATTGCATAATCTTCTTTAAACCCACTTGATCCCCCCGCCCCCTGAATTTTTAATTGCTGTGCCACTGATTGCATCACAAAATATAAACAACTCTGGTGTCTTTGATTCGAACAGGAAATTTGTTTCAAATATGAAGTGTCCAGCATGGAAAAAATCGCAACAACCTAGGGTTAAGGCAATTGGGATAAGATTTTTTTTTTGCACATGTTTATTCAGAGCGTTGTATAATTTTTTGTTACTTTGTTATATAATAAACTTTCGGTTTATTACTATTTTTATAAGCTGTCATTTTACTTTTTGTTTATTAATTTATTACTATTTTATTATGTAAACTTTTTTATTAATAGTATTATTCACAAACTCACCGTTTAAGACGGTTTTTATAAATTTTTTCTATTTATATTACTTGATTTATAAATTTTTTATTGCTATTTTAATTTTTTTTCACTACTAGCGTTACTCATAAACTCACCGTTTATGACTTTTTATAAGCTTAATTTTCACTTTTTGCTTATAAATTGTTTTAAAATTTGATTTGTTATGTATAAAATTTCTATTACTTTATGTACACATCAACTTTTTTTTATTTACGATACTTACGTCGCTTATAAACTATTAATTATTTACGTCATTAAAGCTGACGACGCAATTAAAGTTGAAATACAAATAACAAGTGACATTCAAATACAAATAAAAAATGACATTCAAATAAAAATAAGTGACATGAATTAAAAAAATGACATAGAAATGCAATCATAGCTTTTTATTTACATATCAAGCAAATAGAGTGTACAAAAAACTGATACGGGAAATTTCGTAAATTAAGACTTTTTTTTAAATTATGCACAATTTTTCAGTATTTCTTAATTTAGGTTCAAAGATATAAAATATTACTTTACTGCAATGCACACAATTATCAAAAAAAAAATCGCAATACAATTAACACTTATAATAAATAATCAAAATTAACATCCTGTGAATAGTTAATTAAAATCTGGTGATTTTATCATATAATTAAAATTAAGTACATGCTGTAATTTCGATTTTGAATATATGGAGTGCTTACAGAATTGTATCACAATGAAAATTAATTAAAACTTTGTTCAGAGATCAACGATATTTTTTACTTAAATAATCTGTTTCATTAAAAATATATTTAAGTATAAAAAAATTAAATTAAAAATAATATATCGATGATTCCACCATCGATTATTTTAACGATTACAATCAAGCGAGTTTACAAAAATTAAGAGCTTCAATCTTGTTTACATGGTCCTGTTTTAAATAAACAATAATACACCGATTGAATAGAAACCGATTACGATTATTTACGAAATTGATTTTTCTTCCGATATAATCGATTTACGATAAACTTACATTTTTAAAATGATTGCCATTATGAACTAATCACTTGCTGACATAAATGAAAGTAAATCAAATACATTACTGAAGTTACAAATATTATTTTGTGTCCTTTTCAAAATATTTACGACAACTGGAGGAATATTAAATTTTGGAATTAATATCGATACCAGAAATAATCGGCATCGCCAGCTTAGGTCACTTTCAGTTAACGAACAATGATTTCTGACACAGATCTCGAAAATGAGACCACCTTTCAACCAAAAAATTATGCATACATAAATATATCTATACAAAACTCTAAAAATTAGGTGCCAAAAATATCAAAATGAGTATCAAACTAGTCAAATGACTAGAGCAATAGGTACTAACTAGGCAACCCTTCAGTATAGGCGCCTATTAAATCTAGTAATCTCCAGTGAAAAACAAAAAAGCACTAAGTACTGAAATTGTCAAGTACTTGTCGAAAAAGATCTGAGCGCGATGGAAACCGGCGAAATGTACATTTTTGGCACAGCTGCGCGCGGAACGAAATCACATGCCAATTTCCCCGAAAAAAAATAATGATATCATAAATAATACAGTAATATATTGCTTCGATTATGTGAATGATAATCGTTTAAAAAAGCACTCACGCTTTTCCGAGTCTTCTCCTGTGTGGTCGTGAATAAATTATCATATAATTTCCATATATATACGTAGGAACGGCTAATATATATATACAAAAGCACCACTATATATATACAGTCCGCATGAAAAGTCTCTGTTTCGCTAAAGTCGCTAACTATATACACGGCTTGCAAGTCCAGCTACGAGGCGGGCGAGGAGCCGAGCTCCGGCGTCTTAGGTTCCGATTCGTCTTTGGGACGGAGCTTTCTACGGAGCTTTTCGACGACCCTACTGTGAAATTTCGTCAGCGATGTCTGGGAGCCCGACCTGGGCGGTGAGGTCACCTCCGCTAGGTCGTGAAGAACGGGAAGAGTACTGTTCCGACGAGGGGAGCACCCCAGGGAGACGGCGGCCAGACGATCCCCCAGATCTGACCCGGGGGAGCAGGACAGACTTACAGGCGCCGATTCACAGGTGGCCCTTCGGCCCATTCGTGACGAAGTCGGTTGTTGGTCCAAAATGCTGCTGGAACTGTTAGTTCTCGAACGGCTGGCATAAATATTGTAGTCGTTTCGCATCACGGGCATCATGAAAGCCATCTCGGACTATTTATGAAATTTTTTTCCAAAGAAATCAAAGCGGAAATCCTTTCGTTACCAGACTCACTTCCGAGAAGAAGAGAACAAGAGCGGACAATGTTTTGGTTTCTATATCCTTTGAGCGTGGAACAACCTATCAGCCTTGCGTCAAACGAGCGAATCTGACATTCAGTCTGCTTCGCGGGGTTTTATGGAAGCGTCGTCACGTGATCCGCGCCTACAGGGTTGCCATATCAATTGTTAAAACAGCGCCATGAATTTCCTGCATTTCTCAAGGTTTGTTAATTTACCGCGGAATAATGATCAATGGATTAATTCATTTTTTCACATAAAATAAATTAAAAATTAATATAATTTATTGGTTTTTGTCATGCAGCGCTGCCTCTATCACAGGGCCATTTCTGGGATTTTGGGCCGCCCAGATGCAGAAACAATATCGCCGCCTATCACGGCCGCCGTTAGCGAGGGGGCGGAACATGGGGACTCGTCCCCTCCAATGTTGGTATTAGGGTTCCATATCCCCTCCAATTTCAAACAAAATGCCTTCTACTGGTATATTGTCCCCCCCCCAATATTTTTATGCCCGTTGGCGCTCATGCCGCCTATGTTAATTTTAATTTTTTTAATTAATTTTATATGTGCAGTGTGTGTTTACTTTTATATCTACATATACGAATTTTCAACAGCTATCGTGCAAAAGAAAAATACTTTTTGATTATTTTATAAAATGATACGAAGATCTTTGTCCTTGATATATTGTCTATATATTGTCTTTGATCCAAAGTACTGGCGTACACAGGGGGTGTTGACACATAAATAATATAATATAATATAATAAATAAAATTTGTTTATTCAACCCAGTTTTGTATGTCGTGAAGTACGTATCGTAAACAATTTGAGAAAACACAGAATAAATCTTTTCGATTTTATGTTTGTTTGTTTGTTTGTTTGGATTTTTATGGCGCAAGAGCATCTGGGCTATACTGCGTCAGATTGTGCGCCAGCTATGTTTGAGATTTGGGTTAGAATTGGAAGAGAATATAAAGCCGAAGCTTGTTACGGAATTCTCTTCCAAAAATGATGAGGGTTTTGCCCCTATTACCAGAGGCGGATTAAGTTTATTAGGGGCCCCTGGGGGTAAAAATTTCGAGGCCCTGAGACCCAACCTTCAAAAAACAAAACAAAAATATGTAAGGAACTGAGGACTTTTTCGGGAAGATTTCAGTAGTAAATTTTTAGTGGGTTGCTTAAACCGGCAATATGTAACTAATAATAAACTCAACGTTTCAAGAAAAATCAGATATTTATTCAAAATATTTAATAATAATATACTCGAGTACTTAAAAAATGTTTTCTATATAAATTTTTGTTTTGATTTCTCTTTGGAAAATTCATTAATTATTTTTGCAGTATCTACTTCGTCCAAAATTTCTTATTCTATGCATAATATGGCCAATGTATATATATTTATCCAGCAGACGCCTGTTGACGATGATGATGATGTACAGAATTCACGTCCTGTTCTTACTTTTAAGGACACCTTTTCTGCAATCGAAATATTAAGATCCTTTGTTGAATCCTGCGAATCAATGCCTGAAAATATTTTTAAGACTATCATTGATTTAGTGAAATTTTTGCAAGGAAAAGTTGCAATTTTTTTTAATAAAATATAATTTTTAAAGGTATATACACGTTAAAAAATTTTTTAATCATGGTTTATAGCAATTACAGCATTTTGCATGATTTTAAAACGTATTATTGAATTCATGTGTAGTAATGAATTAATTATTCTATAACTTGAAGTTTTGCCCACTTCCCTGGAGGTCCGCCTTATGGAAGTTCGACTGTATATATATACATAGAGAATAAGTATTAAAACGCGTGCCTGGAGGGTAAATCAAAGTCGTTCTTCTTCTCAACTTTTTATTGGAAAAATGGCGTTATTCGAAGTTTCCGCCATTATAGTTTAATTTCATTTAATTCTAATTCCATTTATTTTATTATACATGATGAAACTACAATTATGATTAGAGCCCGGTCACACTAAAAAGCCAGATGATAATATGCATTAAAACCTTAAAATATGCACTAAAGAACCTCAAAATATCCATGTATATGCACTTAAAATATATAAACATACATTTAAAATGAATAAATATGTGTCTAAATCTTTTGAACGCATGAAAATCTTACGTCCCGTATTTTAAAACAAATAGATTTATTAACAGCCAAGTAGAAAAACTCGATATACATTAAATCATATGTTTTATATATCACAAATCCTATGACTGCATATCACAATGTGTCTCTCGTTGTTCTAAACAGTTACGCTTTATCTTCAGTCATGTAATGATGTATGTCATTTTTATGGCCAAAAAGGTCCTTTCAGATTTGTTTGTTTGTGGTTTTACGGCTCAAGGACTACAATGGTCATGCTGCGCCGAGACCTTTTTCCGAGGAATCGGATTCTTTTAAGGCCTAGGGAACCAAACCCCGGACTTTATGAGATCTCTGAACAGCCGTTCTTTGCACCATTGGGAGTCGAACCCGGATTAACGACACACTAGACCAGGGGTGGGCAAATGCGGCTCTTCGTTGAGTTAAGTGCGGCTCCCGTCGAAAATTTAAATCCCACCCCCTTTTATTTCAGGAATTTTTTTATGAATCGAATTAAATTGACTAAGAAAGTGAATCGGTTAATGAAGAATAGAAGTTGTACGTAATCGCTTCAAAAGTAGACCTTCGGTTGCATCGATAGGTCCATCTAGGAGTTATTATTAAACTTTGAAATAATTATTTTGTATTTTCTTTCTCTTAATTATATTTTCTTACATGTATATTTTATACAGCACTTAAGACTTTGGTACAATATGTAACCATATTAATTAAATTTGTGTATTTAATACTATGTAACTATGGCATGGCTCTTTATAATATATACTAAATTGGAATGCGGCTCTCATTGACCTCACGCGTACTCAACCCTGCACTAGACGAACGCGTTACCACACTGCGCCACCGAAGGGCAGCCCTTTGCAGAGCTACAGAGATATTAAACAGCACTTACAAATTTTTGCGGGTTATTACGAATAGTTTATCGATGATAGAACGATGTCTATCGCTGTGGGAAAATGAATTTTAGAATAAGTGTTTGTTTTAATCTGATCTTCAGTGAATTGCCAGCTAAGCAAAGTGACACTCATCTTCGGTTTTCTTAATAAGGATGGTGGCTATAATTCGTTGGTTGTTTGGCTTTTTTATGGCGCAAGAGCATCTGGGCTATACTGCGCCAGATGGCTATAATTCAGCTACGACAACATTTTGGCGTCCTAGGACATAATTAAACGTGTACATTTACAAATTCCATTGCCTTTCCGTTCAGATAAGAAGTAAGAGGAAAGTTTAACTTTAGCGTTGTGGTGAAATTTTTCAGATGAGAGAATAATAAAATTCTTAAAATTACTAAAACCCTTAAAATATGCATTTATTCTGGAAATTCATGGTTTTTGTGCATTTATATGCACAAACACTAAAAACAGCTAAAATATGTAATTGCATATGCAGTTGCACATAATCCGGGCTGTAGTTATGACAGTAGCGTTTAATCTTTCTGCGCCCTTTTTTGAACTAATAGGACTTTTAATTAGCTTCAATTTAATAAAAGAACGTTCTGTACTTATATACGTAAAATACATGAATAATATTAAGTATTGCATCTTTCGCTTTTTGTGTTGTGGCAGTTTTTAACTAGGAATCCCTTGAGCTCGGGGCCCCTTCAGATCGGGGCTCCCAGTGCCGCCATGCCACTGCCTATTTCTTTGAAATTTTATACATATATATTATATAATATATATATATATATATAATTTAAATAAAAGGAATTTTGAAAATTTGTGCTAAATATTTATTACTATTATTAGATTTTGTAAATTTTTTAATAAAAATAACAAATACAATAGGTGGAAAGCATCATTATATATATATATATATAGCTCTATAACCTCCCTTATATGCCAATAATTTCCCTCCTCATGAACTCATGAACTTTATGAACTTGCTAATGATCCGTAGATCGAAAACAACACAGTAAAACCTCTCTTAACGACCACTTCTATTCAGCGACCACATCCCTTAGCGATAACCTTTTCTAGAAACGGATTTCCTCACTTCCATAGACCCAATGCTAAATTTACCTCCATTCAGAGACCAGCTCTCTAAGCGACCGCCTTTTCACTGAAACGACGGTGGTCGCCGTAGAGAGGTTTTATTGTATAGTAAAAGGTCTGAGACGGTCCCTAGGTTTAGTCATCCAGGTGCGAGTTCAGTAGCGTACTAAAGGGAGGGGCTCAAGCCCCCCCCCCTTATGAGGAAAAGCAAGTTTTGCACAATAGGGTGAGTTTTCACCTTGTACTAAAACGGTGATTTTTTGTGGAAGACAAGGGCTGGCCATTGTAAAATTGTATAAACAAAATCTACTGCTATTTTTAATTATTTAAGTATCTTGCACTGTAGAATTATTAGTAATTTAATAATGATTAAAAAAAAGTAATTGATATGGCCCCTGGCCATTTTTTTCCACCAAAAGTTCGTTGTACCATTGGGCCCCTTTGGGAATATTTTGGGTACACCACTGTGTACATATATGTATATTGTGGAGAGGAGTGTAACCAAAAGTTGAGGTATGGCGATATATGGCCAAATATTGCAACCCTAAACACGTCTTTGGCTACGTCACGTTTTCCCTCCTTCCACAATCACATTTGTGTTCTTTTCGTCTTCTGTTTCATAATCTAGTACAGCATTTCCCAAATATTCTGTACCTTTTTTTTAATATTTATTTACTCTCTCTCTCTCTCTCTCTCTCTCTCTCTCTTTCTTTCGTTCATTCATAATGCTTGGAGTAGTCCCATTGCATCAGCCACGTTCTTAAAACTTGTGGGAAAAAAAGGGGTTTTATTTATTCTTGTGATATTTCTTCTTGTTGCAAATCGCTTTCACAATCGATTTCTTCGATCGCTACCGCGTATCTGATTAATCGGGGAAAATTGACCGACGAAAGACGGAATTGATGAGTGACATCTAAGAGATGACGCAGCTCGTAATTCACTGAAAGAAAGGAATCTGGCGGTTGCCACTTAGAAATGCGTAATTATAAACAAAACTTACATGATGACGACATTTCTTGCGGTTTATACGTTCTCCTCCTTATTAACAAACATTGTGGCAACATACGTGAAATAGGAAACAAACAAGCATCATGTGATGTAGTGTTTCCCAATCTCCTGGGTCCTGGCATCACTTATACGAGGCTGCGAGAAATTCTCAGGGAATTTCTGATCTTAGTTTTTTAAGCATTTTGCATGAATAAATATTTTATCGTGGAAATATTCTAAGGAAGATAATATAGACGTCAGTGCATTGGAAAGCTCCATAATAAGCATGATAATAACATATGTACATATATGTTATTATTATGTACATATATACAACGTCTAAATAACATACGTAAATTGTACAGCAACTGTCAGTGATCAAGACGTGCATTTTTAAATGTGCGAGTATTCGTGAATGATCGGGAATTTTCGGAAATCAAAATCTTTTAGCATCCAAGAAATAATATACCGCTCATTATGGCCCGTCATAGAAAGTGCCTGGAAGCCGATTACAACAATGCGCGGTGCGTCCTCTGTTCTTAAAACTGAACAAAATAGCATGTGTGTTGCAAATGCCAGTGAGATTAGCAAGCAAGTGTAGCAGAAAAGTGTGTATTGATAGGAGGGCACTGTGATAGTTTTTATGATTATGCCATAATTAATTATTCATATTTATAGTTTAATGTATGAACTTTAAAAAACAGATATTTACAATTAAATTTGTCGAGACCGGGCTCTCGTCTTATAAAGAGAGAATTTACTATGTCCTCGCCTAATTAAAAAATAAAAAAATAAAAGCCGGCCGCGGCCTCATAAAGTTTGAAAAACACTACAGTAGAGCTATAGGAGTACGCAGAAAGTTTATAAATGATATTATAGGCTCTATGTGCGTGGGGCGGGGGGTTACAGAGCTACAACTTGCATATTCTTATGTTAAATATATAAAATTTTATGGCAAAGGGGGCATTACAACCATTGGCGTACGCAGGGGGTGTTGATGGGAGTTGTAACCCCCCCATTGCAATGAAATTTTGTATATTTAACATAGGAATATGCGAGTTGTATCTCTGTAACCCCCCATTGAGTCTATAACCCCCTTATGAACTTTCTGCGTACGCCTATGGTGAAAACACCCTCCCTGTATACGCCAGTGAACAGAACATGAACATAGATCAAACTTTCTCAACTCGCTGCAGACTGAACAAGGTGCTAAAAATATCGTGACACACTGAATAAGGCGCTAAAAATATCGTGACACACTGAATAAGGTGCTAAAAATGTCGTGACACACTGAATAAGGCTCTAAAATTATCGTGGCGTACTAAATATATTGCAAATTTTATCTCGGACACACCATCCATTTTTTAATAAACCATGGTTTCATTACAATGGGCTAAAAAATGTATTTAACACAAAAAGAAAAAGTTTTTGAATAAATAATTATATAAAAAAAGTGTATTTGAATAAAAAAATTATATAAAAAAGTGTATTTGTGAATAAAAAAAAATATATAAAAAGTGTATCTGAATAAAAATTTATAAAAAAAAAAAGTGTATCAGGAATAAAAAATTATATAAAAAAGTGTATTTTTCATAAAAAATTGCTTCTAAAAAAGTGTGTTGAATAAAAAAATTATATAAAAAAAGTGTATCTGAATAAAAAAAAAATTATATAAAAAGTGTATCTGAATAAAAAAATTATATAAAAAAGTGTATCTGAATTATATAAAGTGTATTTGAATAAAAAATTATATAAAAAGTGCATTTGAATAAAAAGTTATATAAAAGTGTATTTGAATAAAAATTATATAAAAAGCGTATTTGAATAAAAATTATATAAAAGTGTATCTGAATAAAAAATTGCCATATAAAAGTGTATTTGAATAAAAATTATATAAAAAGTGTATTTGAATAAAAAATTATATAAAAATTGTATTTGAATAAAAAATTATATAAAAGTGCATTTGAATAAAAAAAATTATATAAAAATTGCATCTGAATAAAAATTATATAAAAAGTGTATTTGAATAAAAATACACAAAAATTATGTTGAATAAAAATTATAAAAGTGCATTTGAATAAAATTATATAAAAAAAAAGTGTATTTGAATAAAAGTAAAAAATGTATTTGAATAAAAAAAAATTATATAAAAAGTGTATTTGAATAAATTTTTCATACCTGAAAGAATATAGTATACTTTAATACATAGAACGGGAAAGTAGGATATGGGGGGAAAACATGAAAAAGATTTAATAAAATCTCCAAAAATCGAAAACAATGAATATCTTTTATAAATGCGTAAGTGCATTTATAAATGCACATACACACACACACACACGCCTTGCGCGGTGGTTTTCACCCTTTTCAACATGTATTTTCTTTTCATATCCCAGGATTTTATCCACTCCTTACGCCACTAATCATAAGTAAGTGTTTCTGTTAACTTCCTCCTTTCCGCTCATAGGGGAAATGTCGCCTTCAGTCTTCATCGGTTTTTCCCTGTAGTTGTTCAATTCTGCTATTTCTTGCCGTTTGCGAAACCCTCCCCGACGGGCTCTTAAACTCTAGAACCTTCGCCATTCACAGTTAGAACCCGTTTCCCTTTCTACCTGAGGTTAAAAAACAAAACCTTGGCCCTTTCTGTAAACATAGAATGTTCTGGAAAAAAGCGTGACAATTTCATTGACCAAACACGTTAAGTACTGCTTGTTGCTTTAATCCAAGCTATTAGCGGTGTCAATTTCCTCGATTAAAAATGCATTATGTCAATAATCGCGTGCATTTCGATTGAAGGAATTTATTTCTAAAACTTAGTTCCAGGAATACGTAGCAGCCACTAGAAGATAATTAACACATTCGTATATACAGACATAGCAGCATTCATCATATCAGACATTCGCATAGCAGACATAGCAGCATTCGCCGCTATACCTTCGAGGATAAATAGCAAAATGGGCATGGGCGGATTTACCATTTTGTCGCCCCCTCCTACATGTCCGCCTCCCAAATCAGTGGTAGGAACATAAAAATCGTTACATTCAAAAACTTTTGTATTGACGATAAACATGTTGAAAAACAAACTCATAAATTGAAACATAAACATTAAAACAAAAATGTAATAATATGTTAAATTATTATTTCTTTATGGTACATAATAATCAAAAATTCAAATTTAAGGTAGAATAACTTTAATTTTAGCAAAAAAATAAAAGCCTATCGAACACTGGTATTTAAATGGAAAGCATGACGTCTAGCTTTCTTCTCGGCAAACATCTGATTATATATCATCGCATGGCAGTGATTGTCAATAGGCAGCCCGTGTGCCAGATCCGGCCAGTGAACAGTGAAAACTGGCCCGCTTATGAATATAAGAAAACGAAAAAAAAATTTCTAGTGGCGCTAATTTTCTTCTAAGTGGGGGGGCAGGGGCTAAAGCTCTTACCTCAATGCTATTTCATTGAATCAGAAAATTCTAAGGGGAGGAAAAGCTTCCCCAATGTCTGTATAGAGTGTTAAGATGATTTCATTTTCATATATTCTGGCTCTCCGACTGAAAAAAAGAATTCAAAGTGGCCTGCGATGAGAACTAATTATGATCCACTGTCGTATGGTATTGATTTTGTAATATGTTAAATATATGTAATATGTATCAGACTCAATACACAAAATTTTGCCGCCCTAGTCTATAGCCTAGTATAGCTTATTGGGAAGCACGACACGGAAAATGGGTCGTAATATGTTTATATAATAGAATATGCAGTGCCGGATTTACGTATAGGCCGAGTAGGCTCTGGCCTAGGGGCTCTTGGGGCCCCCTGTAGAGGTCTTAAAGAGGCCTGGCGCTATTTAAATGTAAATGTCCTTTTAATCTTTTTTATTTACAAATGTCTAAGAAATATTCATATACCTGGATGCTGAAATTCAAAAATCATGTTTTATTTCATTCATTTTGCAATCATTCTTCAGGGGTCCCATTCTGTCCTCCCCGCCGAGGGCCTATAAAAACATTAATCTGGCGCTGCATAGGGGAAATTATCAACAATCTCATATTTGCATTAATATTAAAGGATAAAAAAAATTAGAAGAAATTAGTGCTTAAAAACGTGATTTTGCGTGACTTTTAAAAATGAGTTATCCGTCTTAAAATTGTGCAAAAATATGCATTAGGTGGAGAAAAAAAAAAAGTGCTCTATTTTATGCAATTTATAACTTAGAAAATGGCTGCAATTTGAAAAAATGCCGACAACGATTTCTGCGTGAAGGGGACTTCAACAAGGGGACTTCAAGGGGACAACAAGAGGACTTCAACAAGGGGACCCGTACTTGAGTGACGTCACTTGGTGACACCACAAGTTTTGGGGGTTGTAAACCCCCCCCCCCATTGCAATGAAATTTTGTATATTTAACATAGGAATATATGAATTGTAGCTCTGTAACCCCTCACTGAGCCTATAACCCCCCCTTATGAACTTTCTGCCTACGTCTATGGAAGGGCGCATACCTTGGATTTTCGGAGGGCGCGAGTCCTATCGCCCATGAGGGCGTACAGGCCCGGGGGTGGGCGGCCCAGTCTACCCCTGGGCCGGGACCGATGGCTTGAAGCGACATCCTAACGGGGATGTGTGTGTGTGTTACCGTGTCTTGTGTTAACAAGACGGACGAAAGGAGGAATGCACAACGCTGAAAGATAGGCGTCAATACCACTAAGGCGATATTATAACATCGGGGGGGGCGGGGAGAAATTGATCCAATCTTATTTATCGGTTTCTTAATCAAATATGCGATAAGAAACTGAATGAGTGAGAGATTTCGTCAGTTTACTTGCCAAACAAGAATGCTGTGCCTCTACTCCGCCATTGCTCTCAAATATTTGGATCAAAGCCAGAGACTTATTTATTTATTTATTTGTTTAGTTATTTACTGAAACATATTAGGGAATAAACAGTAAAAAAATATATTAATAAAGCACCTCAAACGATAAAGGTAAAATTTATTAATTTTGAATCATTCTTAGTTTTACATAGATTTCAAGACAGAGGGAGGGATAGGCTCAAAGGGGGGGGGGACACAGGGGTCATGACCCCCAAATATATTTTTTCACTGTAAAAAATTCCAACTTTCATGATAAATGAAGGGTGTTATTCCAAGACCATGGCAAATTTTGTCTATAACTCCCCACCCCAAAATGAAAGTCTCTGTCCGCCCTTGGATACGCTAAGGTTCCCAAACCTTTTTCAAGCCGCGACCCACTTTTATAGTAGCCAAGTAATCCGCGACCCCCTTTTATAGTAACCAAAAGATCCGCCGCCGCCACATTTGCATAAAAATTTTTTTTTAACAGAGTAAAGAAAACACATTAAATACAAAATTATATTAATTATTACATATTACATTAATTATGTATATTATATTAATTAAATATATTAATGTATATTATAATAGAGAACATAACAGATATTATTACATATAATAATAAAGTTAATAACCGTTAGTAGAATATTGCAATATGTGTAGCCATGTTGAAATATAAAAGCGTTGGAAACATTTGGTATGAAATTCCTTATTAAAATAATTGCAACTAAAAATAGTTGCGACAATCCCCTAGAAACCTGTTCGTGACCCCCCTTGGCGGTCGCGACCCCCAGGTTGGCAATCACTGCGCTAAATACTTTATTCCATGTAATAAAATATATCACAGGCACTCAGAGTCATTTCTGATTTAAGCCTAGCTTGTACATATAAATAGACTATATATACGTATAGGTAGGGCTGTCCCCAAAGGGTACCCGTTGTATGCGCCGGGTACTCTCAAGATATTACTACTAATAATGTATACTCTCAAGATATTACTACTAATAATGTATACTCTTAAGAAAGTATAACTCTATAAGTATACTCTTAAGAAAGTATAACTCTATAAGTATACTCTTAAGAAAGTATCTCTATAAGTATACTCTTAAGAAAGTATAGCTCTATAAGTATACTCTTAAGAAAGTATAACTCTATAAGTATACTCTTAAGAAAGTATAACTCTATAAGTATAACTCTATAAGTATCTTAAGAAAGTATCTCTATAAGATAGAAAGTATAGCTCTATAAGTATACTTTTAAGAAAGTATAACTCTATAAATATAACTCTATAAGTATACTCTAAAGAAAGTATAACTCTATAAGTATAATGAGAAAGTATAACTCTATAAATATAACTCTATAAGTATACTCTAAAGAAAGTATAACCCTCTTGAGAAATATAACTCTATAAGTATAACTCTATAAGTATACTCTTGAGAAAGTATAACTCTATAAGTATACTCTAAAGAAATTATAACTCTAAAAAGTATAACTCTAAAGAAAGTATAACTCTAAAGAAAGTATAACTCTATAGTATACTCTTGAGAAAGTATAACTCTATAAGTATACTATAAGTACACTCAAGAAATTTTGACTCAATGCTCTTTGATTGAGGCAGTAAGCACCGCATACTCTCAATAATTTTCTTCAGGACAGCCCTGCATAGGCACATTATATATAAATTTTAAATTATATATAAATAAATTATTAATCAGAAATACAAAATGATCACTATTAATGCTAAATAAAAAAAAAACACCATTTCAATTATTAAGTAAATACGTCGAATAAAACTAATATAATAAAAAAAGCATGGTAGTCGAGCAAACTGCCAAAGAGCATTTCATAATTTTCTTTCCAAGTACGTTAGCAAATTAGAAATTTTCTAACACCTAAATTATTACAATTTTATTTACTTTAACGAATCCGTAAATATGTGTATATTTATGTATATTATATTTGTGGAAGGACACTCGATCTTAATAACACTCGAAAGGTCAACCTCGAAGACAGGAGGCAGAAATTTTTATTTTTCGCCAAACTTGGCTCGAAACATAGCGACATGAGGCCAAGGTGAAGAGTATTTTTCCAGGTTAGAATTTAAATTCGAACTTAGGTGGATAATATCAAATAATGAGCAATAAAATCGCAGCCGCTCAGATTAAGCGGGGCTAAAGTAATTTTGGATCCCCTTACATCGTGACAAGGCTCCCATACACCTAAGGTTAATTTTTCCCGGTGTGTGTGTGGGGGGGGACCCGCGTTTGCGTACGCCAATGAGTGGAACTCAAAATTGTGGTGAATTACCACTGGTGATGTCAAAAATAATTCGAATTATTTAATCCTTCCACATTCCACACACTCTCTGTGTTTAGAATGTTCTTCAACTGTTTATACCGAAAAAAGAACACCGCACCCATGGCTTCGGTGGCAATGGACAGCACATCTTTTTCTTGGTTTTAACTGGAAGGTTGCTGGGTTGACTCCAACCTGGGGTAGTGCTCTCTTGTTGAAAAATTTGGTTCAGTGGAACTCAAAATTTTGATGATGTCCAAACAGTGGCGTAAAGGCACTTTTTGGGGCCCCCTTGTATGAAAATTAATTTTTATGTACATATATGAAAATAGATAATGATAAAAAAAATATCACCTCCACATTTATTTGCATCAAATCAACAATATATTGTTGGATTTTCAGAGGGAGGGAGATGAGGAAAGGCAAACGCATATTTTATTGAAAAATATGTTTAGTTCGTCCACTGCTGATATTATTTTTAGAAAGAGCTGTCACAAGCATTATTCTGTTAACACTGTCACTTTTGTCCTTACTACTTATTTTTGTTGGTTACGGTAACCAGGTTACCGTTTGCTTTTCTTTCCTTATATTTTTTTCAGCAAACTCCTCTACTAAAGAATCTATGTCTATTTCCCTATCCCGATTACCTTCAATGTTTATCAAAACTTAACGGATAGTCGTTCTTGTGTCATTGAACTTTGAATATAGTTTTTTATTAATTTGAGTTTCGAAAACGATCGCTCTACACTCGCCAATGTTACGGAAAGAGTTAAAAAATTTTCAGTGCAGTTGAAACATCTGGAATACTGAGTATAGAATGTATTTTTAATAACCAAAAGCTCAGCTAAGTCTTTAATAAATCCGTTTTGCATTTTTGCTATATCTGTTT
>QLNU02003225.1:6079903-6095706 GCA_006491805.2 Dysdera silvatica | reverse complement strand
TTTTTTTTTTTTGATGTTATTATGGGGTAAATTAAAGCTTTCATAATATTCGCGTATATAAAGCGAATAGCAAAAAGAGCATCGTGCCTTGATGACTATCGCGTTGGACATAATCTCTTCAAAGTTGGAATTTGTTGCTTAACATTTTCTATGTTTTCCGAAAGTTTCCATCTTTTAATGCTCTGGCTAAAGAAAATATATAATCATAAAATAAATTAATTTGAGGTATGTTAATAGCATCGTTCAACACTATAAAGGAAACTAACCTATGAGTTCCCCTCTAATTTTAATGAAATTTGGTGTATTTGTAGAAGAGTCCAAAATATCAGATACTTATTTTTCTTATCGGCTAAAAATATGTTTAGGGGATGAACTCGCCCCTCGAAAATCGGACATATTTTTGTTTTTCGGTTATAACTTCTGAATAAATCATGATAGCGTAATTTCTTAAATGTACAAATTTCACACCTTATCATTAAATTCGCCTTATCATTAAATTGTATAAAAATATAATGAGTTATAAAATTAAATTTTCGTTTTTTGCTTTTTTTTCCGCACGGGAAGTAGCGCTTACAAGAAAAGCAACCCATGTGTTCCCCTCCTATTTTAATGAAATTTGGTGGATTTGTAGAAGGTGTAAAAACATTGGATACGTATTTTTTTTATCGGTTAAAAAATATTTTTAGGGGGTGAACCCGCCCCTCGAAAATCGGCCATATTTTTGTTTTTCGGCTATAACTTCTGAACAAATCATGATAGCGTAATTTCGTAAATGTACAAAATTTCGCAGCCTATCCACTGGTGTAAAAAAATTGTTTAAGAAATGTGATAAAATTCAATTTTTGTATTTTTTCTCAAGGGAAGTAGTAGGGGCGACGTTTTTATTGTATGCACAGCTGCTACGCGGGGGAAGTAGCACGTCAGGGGTGACACTTCTCCCGCATGCATAGCTGTAAGAAGGGGAAGTAGAGTGTAGGGGAGACTTCAGATATATTTTCAGGAGAAAGTGGGGAACCGCTTTCACAGACGAAAAACAAATGATATGATTATATATACAAAAAAATCCCTTCAGTGACTCTAGTAATGCCCTAAATATAAGCTTATTAAGCCAACTTCTTCTGGAGATATAAATATTTACTTTCAGAGAGATTTTCGTGGTCACCCTATATCATGCACTATAATTCGCCGTGTATATGAGCCATGTTGTCTCTAATTACGAAACTGTAAAATACTCACAAATAGGAAGACAAAGGAAATTGAAACAGATGCAGGGTAATTAAAAGTTAATACGCAATAACATATTAGAGAAACACATTTACCAGATCTACAGGTTTTTTAAGTTTTACGGATCAAAGGACAGACGTATAATATATGCCATAAATTTCATAATTAGAGACAACACAGCTCATATACACGGCGAATTATAGTACATGATATAGGGTGACCCACGAAAATCTCCCTGAAAGTAAATATTTATATCTCCAGAAGCAGTTGACTTAATAAGCTCATATTTAGGGGATACCTAGATTCACTGATGGAATATTTTTGCACATATAACCATATCATTTGTTTTTCGTCTGTGAAAGGGGTTTCCCCACTTCTTACAGAAAATATACCTGAATTCGCCCCTACAGGCTTGCGTACAGCAGTGCATGTAGAAGTGTTGCCCCTTACGTGCCACTTCCCTAGCATAGCTGCTGTGCACACAAGGAAAGTGTCATTACCCTTTTTAGATGTTCGGATAAATAGAGATGTGGATGGGCGACTGTTGACTACGGTGTTTAGGAAACCAACACATACTGATAGGTATCTTGACTTTTGTTCTCATCACCCGGCATCACACAAAGCATCTGTCATTAGAGCCTTGCACCGACGAGCCTTTACACATTGTTGTAATGATTGATTGATTGATTGTTTGGCTTTTTATGGCGCAAGAGCATCTGGGCTATACTGTGCCGTTGTATTGACCTTCGCAATGTTGAATTACGACGCAACGAAAGCGTATTGAAAAGAACGGAGCTCTCAACTAGAAGTGAAGAAGTTGGACTCAAGATGAACCTACAAAAAACTAAGATCATGTTCAATAATTTCGTAGAGAAAACAAAAATACAAGTTGACAACACTGAGCTAGAAATTGCTGATTCATATATTTACCTTGGCCAGCTGATTTCAATGGATGGCAACATTATGAAAGAACTCAACAGACGTATTAAACTTGGCTGGAGTGCATTTGGAAGAAACAGTTTTATCCTGAAGGGGAAATTGCCTTTATGTCTAAAAAGAAAAGTCTTCAACCAGTGTGTATTGCCAGTCCTCTCTTATGGATCAGAGACATGGAGTCTAACAGTTGGAGCAATACGAAAGTTACAGACAACGCAAAGGAGCATGGAGAGGTGCATGCTTGGAATAACTAGGAGAGATCGAAAAAGAAACACTTGGGTGAGAGAGCAAACTAGAGTAGAGGACATCATTGTTAAAGTAAAAGGACTGAAATGGCGATGGGCTGGGCATATTGCAAGAAGAACTGATCAACGATGGACAACAGAAATTCTGAACTGGATTCCAAGAGACCACCGAAGACCTAGAAAACGTCCTCAAACTAGATGGGTGGATGAAATAAGAAAAGAGGTTGGGGTGACGTGGAAACGAATGGCCCAGGATAGACTTGTGTGGAAAGCATTTGGAGAGACCTTCATCCAGCAGTGGATAGATAATGGTTGAATATGATGATGATATGACGTATCCATCAGTGCCTTTATTAGCAATTTGAAGTTTTCACTTTTGAAGAATGGCAACGTTTTCTCGACTGCTTCATGTTTTTTGAATCCGGAAACCACAGAGTTTTGTTAAAAAGATAGATTGAGTTTAAACGTTAAGAACGTTTTGTTGAATGACGTGATTTGTTGAGCAAAACTCTATTTCGGAATCCCTTTACTAAGTTAGAAAAGTGTTACCAAACTTTGTGGTTCTGTGCCAAAGATGCTATTTTTGGCTGAAGCCACCTGCTAGACACTTTCGTGGAGAAAATCCACCAGATTTAGATTGTTTACAAACACAACATTGTCTGAAAATGTTCTCATTTGGCCCATTTTACCGTTTCTTACATTGCTGAGGGACGCCGTAGCCTCTATAGTGGTTGTGTGGTTAAGTCGTTTCTTCTTCTTCTTTGGATACAGACCTGAAAGACTTAAACCTCTTCAATTGTGGCTCTCATTGTGGCTCTCAATTGTGGCTCTCAATTGTGGCTCGCTCTCCTTCATTTAAAGATTTCTTTACCATTCTCCTGCACTCGATCTTCTTCCATTCCATTAAACTAAGGGTGGACTTATAAAATTGCCATTCTTAAACTCAGTGGCGGATTAAACGGCTGACGGACGTCGGGGGGGGGCATATCTCAAGGGGCCCCGAGCTCGAGAGATTCCTAATTAATCCCTTCAGACCCGGCTTATGGTATACCGTACATCAAATTTCAACCCTTACAATTTATGAACGACTAAAGCAAATTTCTACGATTGGTACCAATTGATTCGCCACTTTGTGTAATATAATCTATACTAATTTTTTTCCATTTCGAATCCAGCAACACTAAAATATTGTTGACATACAACTTGTAAAACACAAACATGACGGCAAGGCTAAAATGTGAGTGCAAAAAATCATCTAAGTTTTAATAAATAAATTATAGTTTCGTCATTTTTTAACGTATTTTGAATTTGTGATATGTAATGAATAAACCAGAAGTAAAATTGAAAGATTTTAGAAATATTTTGGTAAGTTCCGGCAGATTTCAATTTCACGTACGCTATAGCGGACATTCAGTCTGAACGGTTACAATCGTTTGAAGTGTCAAATATGTAATATATACTGTAATTTCCATATTAAGTAAACAACTAATGTTGTTTCAATGACTTAAATAGTATTTATATAATTGTATGTTTCTTGATATCGTATTTGTTACGTTTATTTATTCAAATTATATATTATATTTTGAGTGGAAGTATGATAATTTTACAGTTTTGCAATGTTTTGTTGGATATTTTTTTCAAAACCTTTATTTTCCGTAGAGCGTATGTTAAACCCAGATGAAGTAGATGATCAACAAAGAGTGCCTTTTCGGAAACTATTAAACGTGAAACAATACATAGAGGGAAAACCAAATCCTTGGGGGGATAAAGCATGGGCGCCGACGACATAAAAATATTGGGGGCGGGGGGACAATATACCAGTAGAAGGCATTTTGTTTGAAATCGAAGGGATACAGGGAACCCTAATACCAACATTGGGGGACGGGTCCCCCCTGCTAATGGCGCCCGTGGGATAAAGATATTTATGCTTTGTGGAATATCAGGTTTGGTATACAACTTCCTGGTTTACTAATTAAAAACAACAAAACATGATGCTGGTGTGCAAAACGGATATGGCCAAGGTGCAGCTAGCTGTAGCTCTACACCTTACAAAACGATCAAAAACGCATGGATGTGAGTTATTTTTTGACAATTTCTTCAATTGTTGCAATTATTGAAAAAGAAAAATATAAATGCTGATAGTACTTCCAGAATAAATCGTTTTAGCAAACCTCCCCTGCTATCGAAAAGTGAATGTAAGGAAAAGAATTGAGGGTTTTCTCAAGAGCTTAACAGCCTCGACAAAGGTATTGCCTTAGTAAAATGAGTCAACAATGAAAGTGTGATATTGGCATCTAATTTCGTGGGAATAGGTGAAAACAAATGTCGCACAAATATGAGAAAAGGTGTCAAAAAGCTATGTCTGTATTAATTGTCCCGAACTAGTTAGGCGACAAAACAGGGGAATGGGAGGCGTTGATCTCATGGGTCAATTGATAGCAGTATATTGTATATTCGTTCGTTCCAAAAAATGGATTCTTAGAATGATATTCCATGCAGTTGATATCGCTATCGTAAATAGCTGGGTGAAGTATAAGAAAGATTGTAAACGAGATCAAAAGAAATCTTGGATGTGCTGCATGCACCTTAGTCAGCAGAAAGATTAATTAGAGCTGATAAGCCGCATGAATATAAGAAACGTGTTAGGCTCTCTACAAATTCTTAGGTCTCACCTCAATATCTTAAAAAACACCGTTAACTGAAATCAGGCCAAATAATATCAGAAAAGGCAAAGTTGACCACATATCCGACCATAATGAAAAGAAAAATGAGACACGCTGCAAGAATTTAAACTGCATTTTCAAAACAAATATTGCGTGTTTGAAATGCAAAGTGCATTTGTGTTTGAAAAGGCGATGTAATTGTTTTACAACGTATTATAAACTACTGGGTGATCCAAATTAAACAGGAGGTATTTAGACCTCTCTGTAGAGAAAACTATTTGATCAATTTCACCCAAATTTCATACACATGCTCCCCTGAGTATGCGGTTTCGATTTCTGAAAGAAAAAATTGAGTTCATATTTCGGCCGCTAGGGGAGGAAATGGCGCTGCGGAGCAGGCAATTTATATATTACTTAACATGCGCAACATCCTCTGCCTATATAAGGAGTCGTGAAGCATTTTTCCACCATACGAGGACTCCGTCATGAAACTTACTTTACCAGATCGCGCGTTACTTGTTAAGCTCTTTTATCAACGAAATAGCAATGCTTCTGCTGCACTTAAAGCATTTCGGCAGGTAAAAGGTTTACGCAGACGCACTCTCACAATTACAAATCTTCGAAAAATGGTCTTGTATTTTGAGGAGACTGGAACATTCGCCATTAAATCAGGACGAGGCCGCAAACCAACTCGAGTGCAGCAATTTGAAGAAGTTGCAACTGCAGTAGTTGAGCAGGAAGCAGCAAGTGCACATGGTAGCAGTAGTGCACGTGCGATATACGACAGTGTGGAGAGTTATGAGAAATGTCCTGAAGTTTTATTTGTATAAGATAGCCACGGGCTTGTATGTTGCGCTATATCGATCGATACATGATGACATTTTTGAACCCCAGACCCCGAAATTAAGGCCAGGCTACGGTCTTGGTATAAAGGGAGTGGAACTTTTCCTAATGTAGAGATTATTTCGAAAATATTTTTAACAATGCCAATATCAAATGCAACAGGTGAAAGATCTTTTTCAGTTTTAAAGCGCGTTAAAAACTATTTGAGTACGATTTAACAACATGGTCATATTATACCTAGAACAAAAAATTTTGGATGAAATAGGTACTACAAAAACAATTGATGAATCTGCTAAAGAGAAACCAAGACACAAATTTATATACAAAACATTTTTAAGCACTAAGGTAACTTACTATTAAATTTTTTGAATAAATATCTGATTTTTCTTGAAACGTTGAGTTTATTATTAGTTACATATTGCCGGTTTAAGGAACTCACTAAAAATTTACTACTGAAATCTTCCCGAAAAAGTCCTCAGTTCCTTACACATTTTTTTTGTTTTGTTTTAGGGCTTGGGTCTCAGGGCCTTAAAATTTTTACCGCCAGGGGCCCTCAATAGACTTAATCCACCTCTGCCTTAGGCACAGCCTGTACTGCCGCCCACTCCCTCCTTTACAAAGAACGGAATATTTGTTTAAAAAAAACGCATATCATACTCTTAACATTTGATATGTAAAGGAGATTTTTCATATAATTATTCAAACTAATAAGATACAACTCAAAATTATTGCTACCATAATCTCCGACTTCGTGAATTCGAGACACTTTTTGAATCCACATTAGTTTTAGTATGGATTCCTGGAACCTCTGATGTTTTTGCGTATATTTTGCGTATTTGGGAAAAATACACGTACGCATCCTTGCATGAATTTTTTCATTATCAGTCAAGTTTTTCTTTATTCATTCATTTACTATTAGTATATATAAAAAGCGTGTTAAGCCTCGATTTATAAATAGGCAGGCTGGGCAAATGACCAGGGCCCAAAATTTTTAGGGCCCTTTGTCTTTCGATTCTGTAGTTTGTATTTGCAGGCAAGTTAAAGTAATCGCTTATATGTCATCGCTATTGGGGAAACAGGGTAAAAATTAAAAGAAACATTATTTTTTCAACATTGTTGAGTTCGGACAATTTTATGTTTAAGCACTTTGATGCCGCCCCTAGCCCTGTGCTTGTTTGTTTGTTTTGTGGTTTTACGGCTCAAAGACTACAATGGTCATGCTGCGCCGGGACCTACTGTTTTCCGAGGAATCCGAACCTCTTATGGCCTAGGGAACCAAACCCCGGACTACAGTGAGCAGTGCGATCTTTTATGAGATCTCTGAGTAAGCGTTCTTTGTACACTGTTGGGAGTCGAACCCGGATTAACGGCGCACTAGGCGAACGCGTTACCACACTGCGCCACCGCAGGGCCGCCTAGGCCTGTGCCTACTTAGAAATTCGCCATTGCATTCAGCTATCTTTTCATGGGACGTTCCACTATCTTTTTCTTCCTTTCGAGATAGTTCTCATAATCTTCTAATCTTCTTGACTATTTCAACGTCTTTTATTCTTCTTACATGTCCAAACTATTTTAGTCCCCTTTCCTTTATTTCTGTCACAAGTTCTAGGTCTTTTTCTAAGTCTATTTTTCTTTAGTTCCGTCTTTACTTCTTCCTTTTCGTTCCACCTTTTTTTAGTTCCACCTTTACGATGTATGAGGGAGGCACTTAGCCACCACACGAAAAATTCGCTTGATCTGGTACCTAGCGCATTTTATTTTATCTATTTATTTATTTTATTTTATTTTTTTTCAATTTTCAACTCGGGGTTCAATTCCCTAGAAAAATAAATAAATATGCTGTTTGTTATGAAGGAAATTATTGTGGTTTTACTTTCACAGCGAGGTAAAAATGAGAAGAGAGAGAGAGAGGAAGAAAAGAGAAGATGAAGCGATAATTCTAAAAAATAAATAAATAAATGAAATGATAATAAATACTATAAAGTGCGCAGTTATTTTATTGCGCGCGTGGATTGCGCTTTGTTTGATTCTTCCCCCTAAATTCTTGACCCCCGCCTTGAACTTAAGTTCGTGAAGAATATTCGTTATCCGTATCGGGAACACGTGTATGACGCATTAGCGATAATTAATTTCGTAAGAAACGATATTTGGCACGTGACTTTCGTAGAATTAAACGCATACTTCGTGACAGAGACAATTGAAATAGAAATGAAATGGGGTTTAGCGAGCTTGTAGAGATGCTGGAAGTTAGCGGTGTGCTAAATGGTTCGGTGATGGAATCAGCGAATGAGTCTGCTCGTTTATGATAGATGGACAAAATCGTAAACGCGCCTGCTCATTTATTATTTATTTATTTATTTATTTTTAAATTGCAACACAGTTCGTGTTTGGGAATGGAGAGCTGCACATGGTGGTCCTGTTTTCTCAGAGAGGCGATAGCGGGCACGGTGGTTTGAGGTCTCCTGAAACACGAGGTCCTAGAAAGGAAAGTCCTCAAGCAAAGTCCCCATCTGCTCGTTTATGATATATAAATGGGAAAAATCGTAAACGAGTCTGCTCGTTTACGATAGATGGGAAAATCGGAAACGACTCTGCTCGTTTATGATAGACAGGTGAGTAAAATCGTAAACGAGGCTGCTCGTTTATTTCGAAATTATCGGAAATGTACTCAGCGCCCAGCCCTCCGCCCCGAAAATACTTTTTCTCAAAATAAAATATTGTAGACTTTTATTTTAAATTTTTTGTTTTGTATTAAATTGTACATGATAATGGAAATTGTTCTTTGACGTTAAAAATGTATTCAAAATAGCTTTCTACTGTAGATCTTGTGTATGTAATTTTTTTTACATAGGTTTGAGTCTTCATATACTTTATAATAAGGATTGGGGAAATTATATATATAGAGAGAGAGAGAGAGAGGTATACTAAAATTTACAAGTTTTTAATGAAAATTTACGTTAAAATTATTTTTAAAACTAATTATTTATTTTTAAAACTAATTATTTATAAAACTAATGGGCAGGGCTGCCCTGAAGAAAATTATTGATAGTATGCAGTGCTGTCTTAATTAAAGAGTATTGAAATTGAGAGGTTACTGGACTTGGTGATGTCACCGCGCCGTATCGACTGGCAATTGAGTGGTGGTCTATCGGCTATTCAAGCCCAACGTGGCAGTTGCCACTTTCATCAGATTTTCATTCCTCTCCTAATCGTACGCAGGACATTATTTTGAGGCCTGTGGAGTTTAGGGCGTTTTCCTCATTTCCTCATTTGTTTCCATTTAAGTCTATTTTGTAAATGACTAGAGAGGAAGAAAAAATGCCGAACTTTATGGAAAATTGCCCTAAAACCAGCAAATACAAAAATTTTCTTGAGACCTTGAGAGTATGCGGCGCGTACTCGGTATTTTTCAAAATTTCTTGAGAGTACGTGGTGCACACAGCGCGTACCCTTTGGAAATATCCTTGCTAATTGGAGAATTTAATTTCTTAATGTTTTTATTTTTTCGCCCACAGAGCATGAAAATCGCATTGTGATATTTCCTGGAAGCTTCCTTTAAAAAAGAAAATCTTATTAAAAAAAAATGATATGTCATATCCGCCCCTTTTCCTAAAATGGATGGAATCGTCCATAGCATGCAAAAGTTTTTTTTTTTTTCTTTTGGCATTTGACACAATGACTATGGACCTACAAATGCTATACTTTATTTCTTTATTTCCTTGTCCCCCGCCCTTCCACCAAATTCCCATTTTGGCAGTTGTTTTCGTGACCTACAAATTAAATGGTTTTGTTGCATGGCTGGAAAAGGGGTTCCCTCTCAAGGATAAAGTGACATATCACACTGATATTGATTGGTTGTCAGTTTTCCTGTTTTTCCCTCTCGAAAAGGGATTTTTTTTTTTTTGCGTAAAAGGATGTTGCGTGCTATCTGCCTTTTCCCCCTAAAGACGTAGAAACGGTTTTTTTTCCAATATATACGTTAAAAGAAAGCATTGTTTGTTACATTTCTAAATATTTATTTCCAACCAATAGAAAACACGAGAACGTTCTAGAAGTGAAATGAGAAAGCGTTCCAAGCGCCCCCATTATCACAGTTAAGAAACAGAAAACAAGCTAAAAAATAAAATTGTTAAAAATTAAAAAAGCGAACGAATTTGCGAATTAGTGAAAAATCTATCTATCTATCTATCTATCTATCTATCTATCTATCTATCTATCTATCTATCTATCTAAAAAACATGAAAAATATATTATAAATAGTTATTCATAAATATAAAAATTATAAATAGAACGCTTAATAATCCGGTCCTTCTTAGTGAAAGGGAAGGTCGGATTAACGGGTATACGTAGGTTAACGTATTGAAGCACTGTCTGTTTACAAAAAGCAACGTCACATATCGGCTAGCCGCTTACAACAACGTAGGACTCCAAGTTTAACACTCGATTTTGACGACGGCCAAAAACAAGTTCTGAGATTGGAGTCCTACTCTGCTGTAAGCGGAAAGCCGGTTTGTGACGTCACCTCCCGTTATTTCTAACTGTTCCATCGGACTTCTTTTCGTGAACAGACAATAGAAACCACTTCGAGTGTAAACGAGTGGCGTAAAAACATGCCTGGGTCAGCACTTTACAAACATTCCGCCTTATGTCGTTCTTACTCACTGAGTTAGGGTCGGATTTCCGAGTGGGCAGACTAGGCCCGTGTCTAGGAGCGTCAGCGGTGGCGTGAAAAATGGGGGATCTCAGGGCCCCAAATTCCCCCTTCCAATGGATACCGAAACACATTATTTCGTCTAAGGCCGCATCATATAATCATCTTCAAAGCCATTCGCGAATACGTGATTTTCTTTCAATAGTATTCCTTTCTTTGGAAGGGTGGGGGGAAGACAACAATACCGTGCCTAAGGGGACAACAACATTGTGGCTAGGGAGACAACAACGTGCCTAGGGGACAACAATATTGTGCCTAGGGGGACAACAATACTGTGCCTAGGAGACAACGATTATCTGACTATACCTAGGGGCGGTAATTTTCCGAATCTGCCACTGCACTGAGTCGTTTCAATACCTCGTTTCTTGATCTCGCTTTCAGATCAGAACTGTGATCAATAAAGCGTTATGGAGCGAACACCGGGAGGATGACGGTTCGATACCAATCTGTGACATTAAATTTTTATTTTTACTCGTTCGAAGTCGAAATAATTTTATCCTCGAATCTCTGAGAAAGACCAAATCTTAATTTGTTTTCCCAAGGAATATTTAGATTCTTAGCAGTAGAGGCCCTAGATTTTGCGAGGCCCTAATATTTTGGAGAGGGGCCTTATCGTGGAGCCTGGGGAGTGTGGAATAGCCCCCGGAGGAAAGGGGGTTTGGGGGCCCTTCCCCGAATTTTTTTTTAAAAATTAACTCTTTAAAACAACATTTTTAAGCCAGCCGGGAACTTAAATTTCAACGATGATTTTGCTAATTTGTCTTAATTACTCTTTATTAAATACTCGGGCTAGTTTAATAAATGCTAACGATCAAATTCCGGCGAAATGGCGTCATTCTAAGAGGCAACAAAATCTTTGAAAGTTTTTCTAATACAAAATTATGAAAACTCAATAGACATCGAAAGGTATTGGTCAGCACTTTAAATTACATGCTAATAACAATTTAATTTTCCTTTTTCTCCCTACTCTCGGTATTTCCCACAGAAAACCAGACAAACAGGGGAAATAAAAAAAAAATAAAAAAAAAGTTACGGAAGAAGATTTTTATTTTTTCTGTACACAAATTCAAATTTATAAATCACATGTGAATGAGAATAAACATCAACTTCGGCCAGTGGCGAAAATTTAGTTAATTAACCAAAATAAATTAATCTACGCATTTGATCCACTGACGAGGGAATTTTACGTGAATTCAACGTCCGATTTTTTTTTAAAGAATTACACATATGAAAGAGATTATTAAATGAAGGATAATGGTGCAAAAAAAATTGTCCTACTCGTGTCTGAGAGCGAAGATGTAGCCCTTTTAAATTCCTAAAATTTTAGAAAAATTCAGCAGATTTCGCTGAAATTTCACATGTAATAATACATTTTTATTCAACCCGATATATAATATTTCATGATACATAGCTTGAGCAGTATAAAAATTATAGAAATGTAAGAGAAGATCTATATTAAATTATTTTAAGTTTTGAAGTTAGAAATGGAAGAGAATATATAAATGTAACTTGTTAAGAAATTCTCTTAAATTCCAGAATGCTACGGGAAGGGATAAAAGAATAGTTTTGTCTTCTTCTGATCCGTTGTTAATAACAATAATCTTAATTTGATAAAAGTATAACAAATGAATTGTAAGAACAATAAATATCATTTTAGCGTTATTGAAATTCGAATAAATTACGTTTACGTTATATAATGAATAGGAGTCTACAATTTAATGACAAACATTTTACATTACAACTGCGCGATAATAAAAGGGCCGGCGCGGGCCCCTGGTCGGTTGCCCGGTCCTGGAGCCGCCTCTGATTCTTAGAAAGCAGTTCTAATTTTGAGAAACGTTCGGTTCATTGCTACGATATTTATCGTAATAGATCCGATACTTAGTAGAAACTTATCGTAAATTTAAGAGACTGCTGGCAGTGGACCGTTAAACAGCTTCGTTAGTTCCAAATAATGACTTCGAGGGAAAAATTAATGAATGAAAATTATCTCTTCATGACGTCACTATCATGCGCAGTGCTGAGGTTCCATTACGAGAAATCGTAAGCTGTGGGGAAAGACAATTTCCTGTCTAGGTAGTGTCACCTATACCACAAGGCCGAAGCGCTCTGACGTATATTAAGTTCGTGACGTCACTATACTTAGGCCTTTGGATTTTATACCACCTGTACACGCAGCTAGCGCCACCTACATACAGTGCAGTCCAGGGACGCCGACTTGAAGAAAATATTGATGGGGGGGGGATGGCGCTGAATGAAGAAATCCGCATGCGCAGTCAAATAAGTTAACCAAATACAGGAAAAACATGATAAAACTTTCACTCTCACTATGTTCCGCATTTCTTCGTTATCCACGATTTTTTAGCCCGGCCCTCTTCCCTTATATATATTTTTAGAGGCGGAAGGGACCTGTGCCCTTTTAGATCTGGCACCCTCAATGTAGTCTAGGGAACTCGCATCTAGTCGACGAAATTTAAATTAGTTTTAGGAGTCTACACTAGAAAGAAAACTTGAACATTCTACTTACATTAAAATCCAGTTGCATTCAAATCTAATTATATTAGTATATCAACAACATTATAGTGTTTTTTTTTTATCGCAGAACTATTAAACTCCACACACACTAATTGCCCCCTCCCCCTCCTCATTATCTCCGACATTTTCTCTGTTTCCAGTATTTTCAGGAAATTAGGGGACTGTTGCCATAAAAATAGTATAAAATGGCAATACCCCGTCTTCAGTTAGAGTTTGCTTCAGTCAGTTTAAAACGAGACGCAGCGCCCCCTGTTCGAAATGCGTTAGGATGCGTTCTACCAAATATAAGGAAAACTTAATATACAGTGGAACCTGTCTAAAGTGACCACCTTTGGAACTGGACTGCAATTGCCATCATGGACAGGCGATCACTATACACGACAGATTGTGGCATAGGCATAAGCTAAATCCCTATAAGTTCATTCTCTTATAAAAAATGTTCATTTTACCAAGGTGGCCACTTTACCAGGTTCCGCCATATTTTGCGTAGCAATGCGTCGATGTTACGCTTAATAATTTGATTACACTGGCGTAAGAAAAGGGTGGCTTAGGGGGCTCATGCCCCCCCCCATTGGATAATACCGAATCGCTTGATTTTTTTAAGCAGTTTGAAACCCCCCATAATTTTTGAATCGCTACGCCCCTACCAGATTAGTTAAATCTTTATGGCGCAAAATCGCAACGGTTATGTCAAGTCAAACAAAAATCTGTAAAAGAAAGCATAATTCACGGCATTGTCGAAAAAAAAAAAATAGAGTATTATGAGTTAAAGCGGTTAAGTATTATTATATACAGTGAAACTTGGTAAAGCGACCACCTTGGAAAATTGACCACTTTTTATAAGAGAGAACTGGTAGGGACTTAGTTATGCATATGCCAAAATCTGCCGTATATAGTAACCACCTGTATGTGGCGACCAATGCAGTCCAGTCCCAAAGGTAGTTATTTTAAGCAGGTCTCACTGTACATAAAGCCTTTGCCGGGACAACGAACTACCGTCGTTAATTAGAAATAGTCTTTAATTATATCGACGCTATTGAGAGATGTTACTGTATTATGAAGTAATTTTCTTCCCTATAGAATTAATAGAAAGTGCTTTTGGACAATGCACGGTCGATTTGAACGACGTGTACGTCAACACATTTACACATGAAACGCAGTAGTTGCTAAAATTAATTTCTGCATTTGCACGAACGCCAGATCTCACGCAAGCAAAATATATGCGTCAATCCAAAAGCTGCCAAAAGTGAAAAAAAAAACCCTTTTGTCGATTGCCATATGCAGCGAGAAAAGCGAGCAAAAAACGAAGACAATTTTAATAAAAAGCTTGCATTCAAAATCGATTGATAAAGGGGAAAAGAAAATGATTTGAAGTGGACAGATTGAAATAATATTGCATTTCATTTAATCATCGTCCAAAGCAGAGGCGGATTTAAGATTTTGCCGCCTGTTAGCTGACATATTTTGCCGCCTAATTTTAACGATGTGCCTAAAGGCATAACAGAGATTTGGGCGCTTTATTCCAATTCTTAATTTGACGAACCTGAGCACCGTGAGTCTGCACTAACCCCAAAATTTTGCCAAACTCAAAGTTCATATGCCACTAAATATTAAAATTACAGAAAGCAAAAATATATATTGCGCAAATTATTTTTATTTTTCTGCATATGAAATTGTAATGATCTTATATTTATTATTATAATTATAATGATTTTGTTGTCTATTTATATTATTATTATAATTGTAATGATATTTTTATGTAGAAATTTTTCAAAGAAAATTCGGATAAGGATATCAATTCCAAGCAGGGCCATAACTAGAAGATCTTGAGCCTCTGGCAGAACTTTCCAGATTTCGCCTCTGGCAGAACTTTCCAGATTGCGCCCCTGGCAGAACTTTCCAGATTGCGCCCCTGGTAGAACTTTCCAGATTGCGCCCCTGGTAGAACTTTCCAGATTGCGCCCCTGGCAGAACTTTCCAAATTGCGCCCTGGCAGAACTTTCCAGATTGCGCCACCCAATTACGGACCAACTGAACTCATCTTTTTGTCCCCACTTCAACCCCCTTCCCTTATTAAATTCTTCACGCACTTCATCTTTTAATGAATTCGTTGATAGAAAATATAATAATAAATTTACTATTTCTTAATAAAAGATTTCAGCAAAGAAAATGACTTGTGAATGGACAATTTTTTTTGTCTAATTCAGTTGTAAAATAATGCACAGATTGGCCTGTGATACATAGAAACCATACAAAAAATATCATACTGAATTTTTTAAAAATGATAATTTTACATTAAAATATTCGGAGATGGATTTGGGTAATATGGCGTCCGGTCGGGCCCAAAATTTAGCGCCCTCCCCAGGCTAAATATTAATTATTTTCCAAATGGTTCTTTTCGTGGTGCAGTTTGTGTGTGTGTGTGTGTGTGTATGTGTGCCGCTCATAAATAGACTGCTGAATTTTATTACAAAAAATACTATTTAATTATATGACGGAAAGCCACAACAACAATTAAAATCTCCTTATAACAAACATGTAACTAAACCACAAGTACTTTCTGATGAGCCAAAAATCAAATCGTTTTAATACGAAAATTAAAGCCTTACACGAGTTTTAGTAATCTGGAACGTCAAAAAAAAAAAA
>QLNU02003225.1:6060993-6079803 GCA_006491805.2 Dysdera silvatica | reverse complement strand
CATGAATTGCGGGAATAGAACACGTCAAACGCTAATATGTGGGTATTTGGTTCGGCAAATGTGAACAGCGTATTACTGTATGTCATTATGTGTGCTCGATGTAGCTACCGTCGGCTGCAATACACGTTTGTATACGGTGGAGCGTTTCTTCTTGCACATTCAGCAGCATTGCAGGTATGACGCTTGTACAGAAATCGGTAATGCGACTGCGGACATAGTCCACAGTCGTCAGTTGAGTGTGATAGACGTGTCTTTTGAGATAGCCCCAAAGGAAGAAATACAATGGAGTAAGGTCTGGTGACCGTGCAGGTCAGCTCACACTACCACCATAGCCAATGACCTGTTGGCGGAAGGTGTGGGATAATAATAGTTGTACTTCTGTTGGATGGTGAGGAGGAGGAGGAACGCCGTTATGTTGGAACCACATGGTTCTTCGCTTACTCAATGGAACATCATGCAAAATATCCGATAGTACGCCATGTAGCAGCTGCAAATATCGACGTCCCGTTAATGTGCCCTCGTAGAACAGAACCAATGAGTCTGTTGTTCAAAATACCGCACCACACATTAACAGACCACCACCACACCTGATGTCGGACTGGTCGTCCCCCCATGAAGAATTTTCGAGAGCCCAATAATGTCCGTTGTGTCTATTTAACACCCCGTTGCGGGTGAATTTTGACTCTTCCGTCCAAAGGACGTACACTAAAAAATTCGGCTGCATATCTAAGGTGTTCGTAACGAAGTTTCACCAATTAAAACGTCGCTCAGCATCCCCTGGAACTAGTGACTGCAGCAGTATTCCATAGTAGGGGTGAGCTCCCACTTGCTGCAAGATTTGCCGCACACGGCCGCCTGTTAGGCCACACATCATACCAACTTCTCTTGAACTGCACCGTGGGTGGGTTAAAACGTAAGCTAAAACGTCCTCTGGTTGCACACCCTGACTTACACCTGCGGAGCGGTCTGAACGGGGATAAGGTGTAACACTACCCGTCTCTTTCAGAGTTTACCACATTAGTGATGGTTATTGCAGTCGGATGGGGTCCCAAAATAAAACGTACGGCATATTGTCATGCACTTTGTCTTGCATTACGACCACATTCCCCATATAACAGCACCATCTCGCAATACTCGTTGTTGGAATAATTCGCCATATAATATATAACTACAGACGTTTAATGCACGGTTTCACTTCTCACACTGTCTTACACTCCTTGCCTGGCCACTATTTTATGCTTACCGATAACGTATGACGTAGCGTACACATTTGCATATCATGCGCTTTGTGACGAGATTGTGTGTGCAATGAAAGTATCGCCCCTACCCGAAGCTTCTCCTCCACGCAGAGCTGTACGAAGGGAAAGCTGTCACGCAGGGGCCTCCTGTACTTCTTTAACTTCCTAAATCACGATTTTTGCCCTATTAAGGTGATGGAAAAAAAGTCGTTTCGTACTAACTAGCTGGTGCTTAACAACTTTGTAATTGACTTTTTGCCCTTATCTTGAATAGTTTTCGAGATAGCAGCTTTAAGTTCTGAATTTTTCCGCTAGGGGCGCTGCACGCAGTCTCATCTTGTAACGCATAGTCACTTTACTATACCTACACATCACGTTCGTACATATAACTCTCTCCGTTCGACAGTTATCTGCGTGTATAAGGACTTCACTAACCACCCAGTACACAGGGTCTTTCAAATTAAACACTCCCGGTTTAGAGGCGTATATATGACGAAATAATGGTTTGTTTGGATTTTTTATGGCGCAAGAGCATCTGGGCTATACTGCGCCAAACATGGTAAAACGAAATAATGGACGGATTTATATGAAATTTGTTCACAGATATTTCTCAATGTGCTCTGCCGAATTATGTCAAAAAAATTAATATACGTCTCACGGTTACGGTTATAGTTACTGAATTTTGAAATTATCAAATAGCAACATCCCAATTTTTTAACGGCATAATGATAGGCACCATCAGGAACCGTAAATACCGTTAGAATTTTATTTTTAGACCTAAAACTGACACAGTATTGTAACGTTATGTAAAAGATAAATTGAGAGAAAGGAAAGTACAGTTAACTGAAAACTTCTTTCAAAAGCTTCGAGAACTCGCTGTAACGGAATAAACCCCTTTCGGAATTAGCAACGTCGATCAGTGATGCCAGATTGGGCTACAAGTATGGTATTGGGCGATGTTTTAAGTGCCCTCGCTACAAACATTTCAAATTGGGTGACAAGCTACGTTTTAGGCTACTTTTAATTACCTTCAGGCTATAAATCTGAAAAATATGCTACTTTTTTATTTTCATATATAAAATCACAAAATATTATTAGTATTACATAATACAATAAAAATTTTGTTTGTTGAATATTTCTATTCGCAGTGAACGATAGTTTTATTAAAACATAACATGTTCGATACTCGTTCAATTCATAAAAGATCTCTGTGGTTCAATTCTTGTTTTGGTACTTTCAATCACAGAGATTTTATATGTACTAGAGTGGACGTCACGTGACTTCGAAACTCGTTTAACATTGAAGGTCTGTGCAAACCTTCGAGCATATGTGCGCTATATAGGCTCGAAATGCAAACCTTGGAGACACATTTGTGAGGTCAATTTTTCTATTTTCCTGTGTTACAGTACGTAATTATAATCAAACGTGGATACAGGGGGAGGTCACAGGGGTCATGACCCCAAAATATATTTTTTCACTGTAAAAAATTCCAACTTTCATGATAAATGAAGGGTGTTATTCAAAGACTATGTCAAATTTTTATCCTTAACCTCCCCCCCACCCCCAAAATGAAAGTCTGTATCCGCATTTGATTATAATTATGCGTGCTTGTTCAAGTTTAGATTGTACACTTCGGGATACTGTGGAAAATCGTTAACGTGGCAGTTCTTTCCACAGTTAATCTAATGTTTTTAGTTTAACTTGCATTCCATTCAATTTTCGTTTTATTTTTCGTTCATCATTGCAAGTATGCAAACGATTGTGTTGACCTGCTTATACAGGTGTATTTGTTAGGCTCAAACATCGAAAACGCTCAATAAGCGAAAAAAGACCACAACGCATTGTGGCCGTTTCAAAAATGCCAAATCCAAGGGTTAAAAAAATTTCCAGACATGTCAGGAGTGTATCGGGGAAGACCCGAAGCCCTATCCTTTTTCTAAGCTGCTATTGGAGATACAATTACGTATTCCGTATTCAGAGAGCGTACGTGAAGGCACTTGAAATGTTGCATGTCAGGGCCGTATCGGAGGGTTCTGGAGCCCCCATCCCTTTTCTTAGCTGCTGTTGGAGCTACTACTAATTGCAAAATAATTCATTTTTATGTTTGGGCTACAAATAGTTCAAATCCGCTACTTTTGGAGCACAGTTTGCTACTTTTTAATCTTCAGATCTGGCAACACTGACGTCGATGTTTGTCAGTATGCAATACAGATGTACGAAACCAAAATTATCAGAGGTATCACAGTTCGGAAGGCAGAGAATTGTTGACGAAAGGTAGAGCGTAGGTATTAATTTCCTATACAAAACACTCATTGATTACAGTATTTGTCGATAGATAGCTGTGTGGCAATAACAGTTTGTGATTTGCATAATGGTTACTATTGTAACTCTATCATAGTAGGTACTATAAAAGCGCAGCAGTCACTAAAAAGCATAAATGTTTGTGTGAAGTAATGGTAGCTATGCCAACATCTTTATATAAAAAGGCGTTATTAGTGAAGCTATATTACCAGAACAGAAATAATGCAGCTGCGACAATCAAGGAATTCCAGTGTCAGAAACGCCAAAGACGTGGACCTATGGCTGTTTCTTCCCTACGCAGAATGATGGCGAAATTCGAAGCAACATGAAAAATTGGTGTTCAACCAGGCCGTGGTGGAAAAAGGGTGGACTCCGCTCATCTTGAAAAGGTGGCTACTGAACTTGTGGATTTATCAAGCCAATGTGCACATGGTAAGTGCTGCGTAAGGTGTTGCGTTACTATCCTTACAAGCTTCACATGCTACAGCAGCTAAGGCCTGGTGACGCAGACGTGCGTGTCAGTTTCGCACATCAGTTCCTAGACCGAATGTAAGAGGAGATAACGTGGCCATGGAACATTCTCTGGAGCAACGAGGCGCATTTCTTTTTAAATGGGCAAGTTAATGTGCACAACTGCTGCCATTTGGTCTGAAACAAATCCTCAACAAGTACCGTTGCATACTCCGAAAGTGATAGTATGGTGTGCATTTACAGCTACTTTTCTTATTGGTCCACATTTTTTTGAAGAGGAAATACCGACTGGTATCCGCACCTGTTCAGTTACTGGACAGAGGTGCCTGACATATTGGAACATTTCATCATACCGCAACTACAGCAAAGAAAGTGTCTCCATGAAACCATTGTATGGAAGATGGTGCGCCACCCCATATTGCCCATCATGACCACCTCGATCTCCGGACCTCACCACCTGTGAATTTTGGTTGTGGGAATATTTGAAAGACCGTGTAAATCGCAAACCGTCTGTAACTCTAACCAATCTGAAGGGCAGCATTCGACGTCATGTGCTAGGCAATCCGATTGAAATGGTGCACTCGGTTGTGGAAAACACTATTTTTCGAATGGAAACTATCATTGGCCACAATGGAGGACACATCGAACAGTTGTAGCTCTGTTGATTGAAAGACGTTTCCAGTTAACGGTACTTTTGCTTTCTCGCAATTTATCTTTGAAATAACGTTACATAACTTTGTCAGTCTTAGGTCTAAAAATAAAATTCCAACGGTATTTACGGTTTCTGATGGTGCCTGTCATTATGCCGTTGAAAAATCAGGGTATTGCCATTTGAAAATTTTGAAATTCGGTAACTATAACCGTAACCGTGAAACGTATATTACCTTTTTTGACATAACTCGTGAGCGCATATCAAGAAATATCTGTGTGCAAAATTTCATATAAATCCGTCCATTATTTCTTCCTATACACCCCTCTAAACAGGGAGCGTTTAATTTGAAAGACCCTGTATATTATGAATATAATATATATAATATATATAATTAATATATTATAATTTTATATTTAATGTATTCTTTATTGTGTTGAAAATGCTTTTATTATGCCAATATGACGGCGGCGGACGGTGGGGGGGTCGCAGACTGTTTGGGTACTATATAAGAGGTCGCGGATTACTTGGCCGCTATAAAAGAAGGTCGCGACTTGAAGAAGGTTGGGAAATACTGCTCTTAGCAATTTGCATGTTTTTCCCCAAATATCTAATCCAAAATATAAACAATAATAAACAACAAAATAAAATTACGCTTCTCGAAATGAAACGAAACTTTCAATACGATGGAAAATAATGCTTATTTTTGAATGCTTCCACTTCATTCATATTTGAAAAGTTTTATACTTTTTTAATCGAAAAGTCTTTAATTAGATCCAAACTTGATCTCGTGTAAAACACGTCTAATACTATACTTAATAGAGACAATTAATAATAATATTTATAATTATTATAAATATTATTATCAATTGATAATAATATTAATAATATTTATAATTCTCTATGACAGAAATATTTTTAATGTAGCCCCCGTTTTATTATCAAGCATACCTCTTTTTAAAATCTTGTGCATGGCCCTACTTATATTCCACCAAAATCCGTGAAATTAATCGTATCTTGAATTCGACTGGTAGATGATCGCCAGTTGGCGACGAATGGAATTTTAATAATCTTCAACACACTAAACCAGAAATTGAAATTAACCTTCCGGCAACACAAATTAACAATTGAAAGCAAATGATTCAGTATAGGACATGTACATTTCTCTGATCAATATCTTTCAAAAGGAGAAAGCGCTGCTATGTGCATTTCACCTCCAACGAATCTTTAACAGCTTTACGTGCATTTCCCCTGTGGCAAATTTTAATCAATAATGATGATTTTCTGCTTACGAATTAATAATTTTAATCTGCCCCCCCCAGGGGGGATCTTACCACACATTCAGCCATCATATTATTTTTTAGTTTTTTCATGATATTAGTTTTTGCCATATCGTCAGTAATGACGATCATGTTGTGTGGATGTAAAAAAAAAAGAGAAAAAAAGAGAAAATGAAATATACTGCAAAAAATAAATAAGATATACTAAATAAATAAAATGTATTGCAAAAATAAATAATATAAATAAATGAAATATATTGCAAAATAAATAAGATATATAATAACAAATATATTTCAAAAATTAATAAGTATAATAAATAAATAAAATGTAATAAATAAATAAAATGTAATAAATAAATAAAATGTAATAAATAAATAAAATGTAATAAATAAATAAAATATAATAAAATAAATGAAAGTGAAGTAGAAATATAAGCTATATATTTCCTAATACGCGATTTATTGGAAAATGTGTGCATAGTTACTCAAAGTTCGATTTCTACGAACTGAATATAGCAATTAGTGCAGTGGCGCCCATATGAGTAGTTCCAGGGAGGTGGGGGGGGAGCTGAGGAAAATCATTATTTCTTTCAAGGCTGTCAAACATTTTAGTAAATGTACAAGATACTAAAATGCTACAAAAATAATTGATACTGCTTGACAATTAGCAATGAGCTAAAAAGTACCTTATTTTAAAATGTGACCGAAAAACGGTGAAAAGTAAATGATAGCAGAATCGGGCAAATCAAATTTTTAAACAACGATTAGGGGGAATTGAGACCCTCATGCCCCTATAGGCGCCCCTGAGCGAGTGCTTACTATATTTAATTTGTGGAAATATGCAACGTTTCATCCCCAATATCCGACAATAGATGGAGCAGGGAACGCAGGGGGTAACTATGTTAGCCCCTTTGGTCAAACTTTATCATGTAACACCGCCTATACATTGTAAAACATTATAATAATAATAATGTTTATTTTATAGGCAACCAAGAAAAAGAAAAAACTTGAATACAAGTACAAAAAATAGTCAGGAAGGTCCTTGACGGATGACTGGAAAAAAAGCAGACTAAATGTCTGCTTGACAAGTTCCGGCCACTACTCAGATAATAAATTATATAAATATAAAAACACATTGGAAAAAACCATAAATAAGCGAAAACAACGACATATTATACAAAATAAATTATATATATTGACAAACAGAAAAATAAAGAAAGAAATTAAGCGTTGACATTTAAAGTGCAATAAAATAAATATGGAACTATAAAAAGAAAAAAGAAAAAAATACAATAGAAGATATAAGGCATTGACATGTAGGACACAAAAAATGGAATTAAATATTAGCATGTGGATGGATAGTAAGTATTTTTTTAAAGAAGACTTAAACATATGCTCGCTGTTAATGTTAGTAAGACTTGTCGGGAGAAGATTCCAAACTCGATGGGACCTTGGGAGTCGATATGATCGTATAAGTAATGAGAGGTGGATTGCAATGGGATAAGGCTTCTGCTGGATCTGGAGGGATAGCGATCATTACGTGGACGAATCTGAATAATATTAGAGTGAAAGCCTTTGTGAATATGTTTGAACATGAGAAGGGCCATTCGGGACTGAGCAATTAGGAAAAGGGTAATATGGCAAAAGAAGCCCATAGGTTGGTTCTATTATTGATAATCTTTGAAGTCATAATTTTTAATATATGTAATTGAATTTGTTCAAGTTTATGGATATTAGATTGAGTTGTTTTGACCAAACGTTACAGCAATAAGTGAGGTGGGATTGTACTAGGGGAAAAATAAACGGAACGGATTGCTCTGATAGGAAGGCATTCGTGAATTCTTCGAAGAAGCCCAAGAACCCTCGCTGCCTTAGATATAACATTTTCACAGTGAAGGGTCTAGGAGAGTTTATGATGTAATAATATCCCAAGAATTTGTGAGTAGATGCGAAAGGAATATTGTGATTATTTAATGTAATAGAAGAAGGAAAATTACGTGAATGCTTATTATGGAATAAAACCCAGTGTTTTCGAGTCATTGACCTGAAGTTTGTTAAATTGAAAGCAATCAAGAAGTTTAGCTATCTGTAATTGAACGATTGATATTATTTCATCAAGGTCATAGTGAGAGGCAGAGAAGTAAGTATCATCAGCATAGATTGTAGGACTACCATGGGTGAAGACCTAGAAAATATCATTAATGTAAACAAGGAACAAGAGTGGACCAGGTATGGAACCCTGAGGAACCCCTAAATAATTAACCATAATGTCAGACCTAATTCCATTCAGAAAAACATATTGTTTACGATTAGTCAAGAGATGTGCGAGAAGATCAAGGCATGGGCCCCTAATACCAATATCATGAAGTTTAAGAAGAAGTGATGTGAAACTGAATCGAATGCCTTAGAGACATCAAAAAAGACGCCAATCGAAAAAAGGCTAGAACTAAATGCTTGCCTCATTGGGTTTAGAAAATTTATAAGGGAAAATTCCGTGGATTTGTTGGCAAGAAATCCGAACTGTGATTGGTGAATGAAAGAAAAATTAGAAATAAAATCAATCAACCTTCTAAAGAGAAGATGTGCAAATATTTTGGGAAAATTGAAATTATAGAGATTGGGCGATAATTTGAAGGATCAGTAGTACGATCACCTTTTTTAAAAATGGAGATAATCTTGGTGACTTTAAATTATTCAGGAACTTGTGATTTATTTCAAATAAATGAAATAGGTGCGATAATGGCGCAAAGAGTAAGCTGGCAACGAATACCATGGCTCTAGGATGTAAATCAGCACTATCTGGCGAACCGTGAACCTCAATGCGTTTGAATGAGGACAGTACGTCCACCTCAGAAAATGGGGATAAAAAAATGAAGAATTAAACTTTGATAAATATCTACAACAGCTAAAGGGAGTATGAGTGAAGAAAGAATAAATGTCACTGGGAGTTTGTATAAAGGTGCGATTTAACAAGTTGCAGATGTTCAGTGGGCCATTAACCAAAGTATCATTGAGCTTGAGTTCGATATTATTTAATTGTTGCCTGGGTTTTTTACCAGCAAGAGATCCCAGGCAATTCCACATTTTCTTAGAATCTTTTAGAAACTTTTGAGTTTCTCGGGTCTCTTTTTCGATAATAAATCCATCTTTTTTTGTTATTACAATCATTTAAATAAATCCATACTTCGTCAATTGCAACATTTTTGTCCATCTATTTCTTGCTAAATAACTTTCATATAACAATCTGCATCTAGTCTTCCACTCAGCAACATGCCGAGGCAGATGATGAACTATATATTTTTTTAATTAAATTCAAATCTTTATTAATTATTTTATTTATAGTTGATTTATGGCGCAAGAGCATCTGGGCTATACTGCGCCAAATGCTGCACTTTAGAAATGTTAGAAGAAATATGAACCATTTTGGGATATTTCTTTTGGTTTGTTTTTCCTCTTGACATTAAAGCTTGACTATTTTTTCATTTTACATTAATAATATCACTTATTTTATGCTTTGAAACTTGAAAACCATGCTTCTCACGTTGTTTTTTAATTATTGGATGTGAATATTTCTCTTCAAAAAGGGCAAATGTATAGCCTTCAAGCCGCAGCTTTTTTTTGTACGCCATTTCACAAAGCAAACGAAATTTTTAATCGAAAACGATCTCTCACTTTTCAGGTAATAACATGTTGCCAGATTTTTATCCTGCTGTTTTTTTATTTTTTTATTTATTTATTTTTTTAAATCAAAATCGTTATGAACATAGGTAAACACTCTCTGTGTATCATGAAAAAAAAAGCAGTGGACTGACCTTTTTATCAATAACGTCCTTCTAAAAAAAGTAACGTAATCATTAAGGTAAAAAACGGATCTTTCCGTTTAACGCCCATGGTTTAAGGTGGCGGAAAATGCTTCGTTATGTTAATGTATTTCTGATTAACGACGCCATTTTTTACGGACGTTTAGCATCGCACTCCTTTTCTCTCCAAGATGTTTTAGTAACATAATCAAGAAGTTTGGATCAAATTTATGATGAGACAGTCAAAGGAAAACTTGTTGATTTAGATGAAGGTGCATCTGATTATGAAACGGAGGACGAACAACCCCTCCCCTTCCAGGTTTCGAAGAAGCTAGTGATGCTCCAACTGTCCTTCGCAGGTATATTACAGGGGCGGACTTGGTCCTCTCAAAGGGTGCATACCATGTATTTTCGGAGAGCGCAGGTCCTTGTCTATTCGGAGGCGCCCCCTATCGCCCATGAGAGCGCACCTGCCCAGGGGCCTGTATACCGGCGGCCCAATCTGCCCTTGGTATATTATCTCACCTATAAATCAATTCATTTCGGCTTCTTGAAAAAATAGAAAAAAAAAATATCCCACAAATGCGACTGAAATCAAATTAATCGACTCTTTTGGATTATTATTATATTTTTTCCTAAATAAAAAAAAATACCTGTAATTCATCACGTCATTACTGTAAGGTACTGTATTATTAGTACGCTGCATGTAACTTTATTGGATTGTAAGATATAATTCAAATAATAATGATAAGAATTTCTAAGTACGCCGATGCATTTATCAAATATATTGACTTCCTAACCCTGCAGTGGAGAAACAAAATCAAATAAAACATTAAAAGGTCAGTCCTTAATGCAGTATTCCGACGAATTCTCTGATTAAAGACTTTTTTTCTGGGTCCCTCGAAATTCGTTTACCGGAAAGAAAACTGCATACGTTTTTACGTACTATGATGTTGGTCCCGAAAAGTATCCCATAGAATTAATATTAATTCCCAATCACGAACCCTATCGATTTTGCGAACTTTTCGGGGGGGGCCGAAAGGTTCGTAAAATCGAGAGTCCACCGTACTGGTAATAGTGACGCATTTGGCGTCCTTTTGGCGACTGAATCATAATTGTAGCGCCAAACGGTCCACGGCGATTTCTGAAGCTCACTGCGCATGCGCTGATTTCTTAAAAAGCACGTTCTCCAGGGCAGTGTGTTAGTAAGGAAGAAAAATACACACACTGTTCTCTCCGCTCTTGCCTGTCCGACGGATCGTTAACGTCCAGCCGAGAAATAGTAATCGGAAAAATTACAAATTACTTCTTCATTAAAATGGCCGACAACGAACTCTCCGCCAAATTAGCCAGGCGTCAAGTCATAAATGAAAGCAACGGTCATGACGTGGTGCCCGTGGAAAGAAAATTTTTTAATCCTTACACCGAATTCAAGGAGTTTACAAGGAAACAAATCAAGGATTACGAGCAAACCTTTAAAAAGTAAGTTTTCTTATTGATACTTTATATCGATGATGCATCATCGTAATGAGTGCTTCGATTATTCATGTTTTTTTAAATCCTGTGAAGATGCGGGAGCATTGACCCCGTGGAGCGCCATGTGGGTCCACTTTCAAATTACGTCTACCCAGTAAATTCTCCCAATAACGACTTTCAAAGGACGCTAATAGGAATATGCGTAACTCCATCAGGAGCGGGCACAAGACTTTCATTTTGGGGGTCAAGGACAGAATTTGCCATGGTCTTGGAATAACACCCTTCATTTTTCATAAAAGTTGGAATTTTTTACAGTGAAAAAATATATTTTTGGGGGGTCGTGACTCCTGTGTTCACCTTTGACCTCCATAAAGCGTTTACCGTGAATGCAAAATAACGTTGTACAAAAAGTGTTGTCGTTCGAGACGACGTTATGTTAAATGGCCGGTATCTATAATGTAGTTCATGTGTCTTTATCGATGATTTTCTTAAAAATCGATATTAAAAGAAGTTAAGATTACAAATATCGATTTTGTGTATCCTGGTATCAGGTGGCGTTCCCTGATGGGCATCCTCCCCAAATTCCGACCGCTCTCGAAGGCCCTTACCTTCGGTGATCGTTGACATAGCCAACTTCGGGGGTATAGAGCCCCCCCCCTAGTTTCAATGCTCCGCACATGGCATTCATTTTTTATAAATTGTGTTTTCTAGTGGGGGAGGCGGGGATATACTATTCTAATCCACCTCCTAGTTAAGCCGCTGTCAGCGATCGTACTGGAAGCGTGTTCTGTGCATATACTGTTCGTTCACGAAAAGAAGTCCGATGGAACAGTTAGAAATAACGGGAGGTGACGTTACAAACGGCCTATTCTATTACAGTAGAGGAGGGCTCCAATTCCAGAACTTGATTTTGGCGCCGACAAACGTTCACTAAAAACAAGTTCTGAAATTGTAGTCCTCCTTTGTTGTAGTGAACTAACCCGTTTGTGACGTCACCTCCTGTTATTTCTAACTGTTCTATTGAACTTCTTTTCGTGAACGAACCATATGTACCTTTCTGTGGTTCAGATCTATCGTGTTTGTCTACTGCGCAGAAACCCCGGATTTGGATCCGAATGGTAGCGAATACATCCGTTTTTTACCGCTCCGTTGTCTCGAGATTTAGTCCCGCTGAGCGTAATGGTGACGCCTCAAAGGCACGATTATCACCAAAAATAGATATTATAACATAACTAAATTATGTGTAAATTGATATCAAGACACTGTTACCTAATAACAAATTAAACTAATCGCAGCGGGGTCGGGTAAAACTGCCCCCCCCCCTGAGGGGGGCCTGACCAAAACTTTTTTTTAAAGAATTATCAAGTAATTATTATATTAATTATCAAATAATGCCAGAATTATCAAAAAAAATTACTTGAGACAAACCGTCAACTTTCGGCTCTTGAAAAATAGTTGGCGATCTACTAAACTACTTTGGCGCCAGTAAATTCTGGCCCTAACCCTTAATCGCAGTTATCTAGTGAAATTAGTGAATAACCCTTATATTTCGTTATCCATTTTTAGATAACGGTCCAACAATGAGATAACGGTGCTTAGTTATTTGCCGCGATTACTTAGCATGCTGTTTTTCTGTTCCGTGGTCTGGTGTTCGAATCCTTGGCGAGAAATACTGTTGACGGCCTGAAATAGCAATGAGCCGTCGATTCAGTGGTGTAGGAAAAGGGGGCCCCCTCCCCATTGAATACATTTTTCTCTAACACCATATCACATTATCTTCCTCAAAACTTTTTACCATGTTTGGCGCAGTATAGCCCAGATGCTCTTGCGCCATAAAAAAGCCAAACAAACAAACAAAACTTCTTGACCCTACATCCCTATAAGTTTGGAATTTCCATTCCACTGCGTTGATCCTTTGTTAAATGAGCGAAAGGGGGAGTTCAAGTATTACGTAAGCACCTTTGGGGGGGTTGCTTTTGTGCTTATTTCCCTACGTTGGCCAATGTTAATTTGTACTTACCCGGGAGGGGTAAAATGGCCAGTGGCCATTATTTTACGCAAGGTGCCTCATGCATTGCTTTTTGGTTTGTTTGTTTGGCTTTTTATGCAAGTTATCTGGGCTATACTGCGCCAAAAGATTGCTTTTGAGTCCCTCCGGCGAAAATTTCACAAATATGCAGTAAGTTATATAATCTATAAAAATGACCAAAAGTGTCTGAAAGAATTTCTCTAAAGATGACTAAAAATTTCTCTAAACTTTTCTTTTTAGAGAGATTTTCTACTGTTGGGTCAATTAAAAAAAATTTGAACTTGACTTCAGTTTGACGCCCTCATCCAAACGGGGACCCGGGCGGACGCCCGGTTTGCACGGCCTTAGGCCGCCCCTGTACGTAATACTTGAACTTGGTTTCTTCCCATCAAAGTTTCCAATGTGTCCAAAATTCCCGGGTTTTTTACATCAATACGGAATAGGTGCGCCCTTCGGTGGCGCAGTGTGGTAACGCGTTCGACTCCCAACAATGCAATGAAGACTTACTCAGAGATCTCATAGAGATCACACTGCTCACTGTAGTCCTGGGTTTGGTTCCCTAGGCCTTAAGAGGTTCGGATTCCTTTGAAAATTGTAGGTCCTCCCGGCAGCATGACCATTGTATTCCTTGAGCCGTAAAACCACTAAACGAACGGAATAGGTGAATGAAGTAGTTGATGCATATTAACTAAATTTAATTACTACACTTCCCTCCGTACGATGCAAACTATGAGTAACTGCGTAATTTTTTAATTTTGAAAACCAGCTCATATAGTATTGGAGATCGTATTCTAATATTTAGATTCTTTTTTTTATATAAATAAAAATGAATCTCCACGTGGGTAGCCCCCTTAGTCGAAAAAACAGCAATTCAAATTTAATTTTTCTCCTTCATGTAGCCTATTTCATTTTTGTTAAACACGCAATTTTATTTTTGACCTGTATTTCATTTTTGTTAAATGTGCAATTTTATTTTTGACCTCTATTTCATTTTTAAAATTAAATGTGCAATTTTATTTTGGACCTGTATTTCATTTTTGTTAAATATGCAATTTTATTTTTGACCTATATTTCATCTTTATTGACTACGCGATCTTATTTACTGCCATGTGTTCCGTTTTCGCCAGTTTGATGCAGCATGACCTTAAGTATCCTTGTACTCTAGAGTACAAAAGAACTCCTCCCTTTCTCTGAAAATGGCATATCCCCCCATCGTAAAATGTCAAAGATATTGCAAGTTCCATCGAGCGCTCCTTACAACGGTGGAGCAGTGGTGGTGGGCAATACAGCGCCCCCAATGTGGGGTCTTGGCAGCTGTGTAAGGATTTTTGAAGGTGCTATCAGTACTATCCTCCTCTCTTCAGTTGTTTGTTCCTTTGACCCCCTTCTCACAAAAATTACTTAAGTTATATATTTTACTTTCTCCATCATAATTGCTGCCACAATTTTTATTTAAGGGGGGTACAATTTTTGTAAAGATTCCCCCCCCCCTTTACCTGATCCATAAATATTATCAGTTGTTGGTTGTATAAAATCGTGGGAAAGTTGTCCGCTGCCGCGGCAATGTTTTCCCAATAGACGATGGTTCAAACAAAGACTAACGATAGAGGACAAGGCAGAGGGCGAAACTTTAATAACGTTACAAATATAATTTGTTATTAAACATGATTTGCTGGGGGAGGGGGGGCGTATGTCCTGTCCTCGGCCCTGATACAATGTTTGTTTGGATCTTTTATGGCGCAAGAGCATCTAGTGTATACTGCACCAACTGACAGACGCAGAATGTTGTAACGGGAAAATCAAGGCTCTTGGTTTTGTCGAGTGGAAAGTTGACCCGATTCAAGTTGACCCGACGAAAGCAATCCGAACCGGGTATTGGATTGTGGTGCCGAAGTATTAAAGGAAAATTAATTATCCTATTGTATATTGTTAAAAATAACTTCAAAGTAATTTTTCTTTGTAATTGTTTACTAATAATTATACAATTTATCAACATTTTATTGAATTAACACTTGTATGCATGGCAAATCAGAATTACCTTTCAACGATTTCATAAAAATTATAATTTTATGCACGTTTATACAATTTCTAGATTGTTCGGGAAAGTTTTGAGTAAAGTTTTAATGTTAATAAAGCGTTTTTTAATGTCGTTACCGATTAAAAAAAACTTGCTAAAATTATTCGATTTTAATCAGTGGTGTAGTCCTAAAAAATGGTGGCCTAGCGCTTTTCTAAATCAGGGGTGGATCAGGGAACCCCCTAACCAGTCAACAGCCCATTAATCTGATAGAAGAAATTATCATTATGTATTTGTTTTCGGGCTGGCATTACAAGACCCCAAAATTCCCTGGATCCGACACTGCCTACAGCATATAGCTTCGGGGCATATAAGCATAAAATGATACAAACGCTTATGCCCAAGCCGACCTAAACCAGGAATAGTATCTGAAGTAGCTAATAAAATAAAACGATAGCGAAAAGACAGTCTTTTCGCCCTTGTCGCTTTCGTTGTGTCAAACTACGTACTGTGGCTTTCTCCATTTGCGCAACGCAACTTGTGATACGTGTTCCAAGCTATAATTTCATTTTAATTCCCACGCTTCTTAGTTGATTTATTCAAAATTTTAGGGTCATTGCTCTAAAGCAATTTTCTTAATAAAATTGTAGAGCCGCATATTTTTTATTTACAACTTGAACAGAATTTCGTTTGTAAAATGTATGATTTCCTAAAATTTTCCTTAGCGCCGCTCTAGACCTCGACTACACCCCTGGTTTTAATGAAAATTTTGAAGTTTGTAAAAAAATCTGCTTTTTCGGAAGCAGATTTTCTAAAATTTTCACAATAAGATTAAATATAGCGAAAAGCTCAAAAATGGATTATATAATGGAAGTTATAAAGAAAAAAAATATATATATGGTGACGAATTCGGATAATTAAAACGTGTTATTGGCGGGAATATTTAAACATTAAATTTCCCGTACTTTGCACGGATCTGGCATCACTGTAAAATATCCTTTGGAATCAAAAAAAAATCGTCTGGCAAAGGGTTTTGACCTTAGAATTACGAAATTCTGAAAAATTCTCTCGCTCCCATTTCCTTTCAGAGTTACGTTTGGTCACGTGATCAACGTCTCTCGCCGTCTGCCCGCCCAATCAAAACGTGCTTTAATACCTCTGGTTGAAGGTGTAATGATGCGCCGTAATTTTAGGTGCGGGTGAAAAACGAACAATAGGAACCAGTTTTGGGCTATTATAATCGTAGCGAACAAGTCACAGGCCATGATCCAGTGTAGTTTCAGCCTTAAAAATAAAAAAAATCTTGCGGTGCCGACCTGTTGAGCGTCGTCTCTGACTCGCGATTCAAAACCAAGATGAGTTTCTAAAGCCTATGTCGTCACAAGAGTGCTCGTCTGCTTGAAAAGGCGGGAGAATGGAATAATTATTGAACGAAACCTGGCAACGTAATTTTGAAGATTCCGATTTAACTTCAACTTACCGCTAGAGAGCCGTTCTAATTCCCGAACTTGCTGATTGGATTCGCGAGGTGAAACAAGTGTCCATGGTTCGGATTTCGTGTACATGCACAAAATTATAGCATACGTATATACAATACGTTTGTAATTAATGTTATGGGTTATGAATCATAACGATCCCTTGCGTATGCGTTCATGTCTCTACCCTTGAACTTATAAAAAGAAACAAGCCTTGGTAATGTATTCAAGTTAAACTTATTAAATAATGTCTTAGTTATCGATGGTCAATGTCGGATATTCATCGATGAATCATTGTTTTCCGGTTACGGATACTGAGTAACCAGGAGACAAAAACCGACCACAAAACACAGCTGACTCATTCCTCCTTTCTTACCAGCGCTTTCACTTGGCGCAAAAAATGTCGGGTTGGCCACGTGACGGCGTATCCAACTTGCCCCTGCGACATTTCTTAAATAATCTTTTCACTTATTGATAAATTTATTGACGGTCGTTGTCCGTCCTTAGACTGTGTCACATTCCCTTCGAACCCTTGGAAATTTGATACAGACTGACCTGGTTTTTACGTCGTCAGGAAACGTCGTAAACCGGATCTGCGTCGTCAGACGAATCTCACATGTTTTAGATCGAATCATTATAATTAGAAGTTAATTTTAATAAACGTACGTTGTGTGTGTACTTCTATAAACGTTATTTTCTATATAACATTTGTACTTCTATAAACGTTATTTTCTATATAACACTGTTTTGTAAATAAGTATTTTTGCCGCTTCAGTTGCGACCATGGATTCTACACATACAATTCTGGCGAATTTAACTGATTTTAACAAGTCGCCAGAGAGAGCCCGACGTCCGTTGACATTAAATAATTTTAAAAATCTTTGAAATGGCGCATTGTAGCCATTTGTGGAAACCTTGAATGTGGTGGATGCAAATACTAAATTCACTGTAGTGCCCGAACGGCTAATTTTTGGAAAAAAATTCACTGAACAAAAAATGTTTATTTTGATGTTCTTCACCTGTTACACATACTTGGCAGTTCCCAACTCTTTTCTAGTGTGTTAAAAAAGGCAGTTTTAGGCTTATTTTCACTAAACAGTAACACAGATCAAAATCAGAAAACGGAATTCCGGATTTCTTTGTCTCTACTGTATTATTAGCTCATTTACTTAAATTATGTATCAAAAATTGCATTTAATTCATGCAATTGGCTACGTAGCAACGTGATAGACGTAAACAGTAGTTACGCTCTACAGCCAAACCGGCCCCTTTGCGGACACGGGGATATGGGCAAATATGCCTTTTTTGGCGTCCCCAACACCCCCTCTTATTTTGTCGGTAGAGTTCAGGACCACCCTGTAGAATTTCGCATTTTAAAAATCAACAGAACTTATGGGGGTGGAGAGAATCAGGTATAAAAGGTAACAATATTGAAAAAAAATCGTAATAAAATTGTCTGCTGCTGAACTTCGCGGCTTTTAATGCCACCCCAAATTCCCTCCATGACGTGAATGCCGTTCTGTATGTTCCTCCATAATTAAACCAGATTCACATGATTACCATTGCCGTAAAATAATATAGTCCCCCCCATTACTTTTAAAAACTCTGCGGTGCTGCTGGTTACATTCTATAACTGCATGCAAATTTTCTTTCACTTTACCATTTTCCCATGTTTATATAACTGCATGCAAATGTAGGCCGCAAATAAAAGGCTATGGCAAATGCTGTAACAGCCCGCAATTTCGCTAATACAATGCAACCTGTTAAAATAACCTCCTGGATAATACGACCGCTTTTTACAAGATAGAACTGCTAGGGACTTAGTAAAGTCCATAACAAAGTTGGCCGTGTACAGTGACCACCTGTCCATGGCGACCATTGCAGTCCCAAGAGCAGGAGCGGCCTTAGTCCTCTTAAAGGGCGCATTCCGTGGAGTTTCGGAAGGAGCAAGTCCTGTTGCCCATGAAGGCGCACCGGCCCAATCCGCCCCTGCCCAAGGGTGGTTGCATTAGACAGGTTCTACTGTATGTTAATGGTCTATGGGATTTTCTCGAAAATATTTAAAAGATTGGAC
>QLNU02003225.1:6040412-6060893 GCA_006491805.2 Dysdera silvatica | reverse complement strand
TTCGACTCCCAGCAGTGCAAAGAACGCTTACTCAGAGATCTCATAAAGATCGCACTGCTCACTGTAGTCCGGGGTTTGGTTCCCTAGGCCTTAAGAGGTTCGGATTCCTCGGAAAACAGTAGGTCCCGGCGCAGCATGACCACTGTAGTCTTTGAGCCGTAAAACCAAAAGCAAACGACAAACATCAGGAGAGAACAGGGAACACGCAATCACCCCTCCAACGTCGTCGAAAGGGATCGGTTTGGAGGTGGCGAAGTTCTCATTTGTGTGGGGGCATAATGCTTGGTGGCCGTACGGAACTCTCCATCTTCCAAAAATGTTTGGTCGCTGATGACCGCTATTGTATCGAAGTTCTCCTGCCTTATACCCATATTTTCCGGGGTGCTGTGGGCCCAGAATTCCTCTTCATGGATGACAACGCTACACCTCATCGTACAGCTGCTGTCGCTGAGCTGTCAGAGAGTGAAGATATTCATCGTATGGAATGGCCCGCACGGTCTCCGGACCTGAATCTAATAGAACACGTGTGGAATGTTCTCGGGAGATGCCTGGCAGCACATTGTCATCCACCAGCAACAATTCCTCAGCTGTGATCGGCGCTACAAGAGGAATGGGCCATGATGCCTCAAGAGCTTGTCGACAACCTCTTACTGAACATGAACAGATGGTGTACATCCTGCATCGCAGTCAGGGGTTATCATATCCCCTACTGAAAACCGTATTTTTGTTGTCTGCCGCCTGTCACATGGACGTTTCTGCCTTCTGTCCTCCTGTGCTGAAAGCCCATTTTTGAATAAAAGTCCTTTGTATCCTTTGGATTCCTTTCTTGGTCAGTATCGTTCACCGTTTCCATAATCTTACATCTTGGAAATATTATGGTATGCTTTGTACCCATTTGAAACACTGGGTTGCGACGTTACATGCGGAAAACTGTCCCGTCCTTATTTTTTGCACACCAGTGTATGGCACAATATAGCCCAGATGCTTTTGTAAAAAATCAAACACACCAAACATATAATGGTTTTCGCATTCTCAGCACGTCACCCCGCTAATTCTAGTTTTCAGCAGCAGTGGAATCACTTACCCAATTTAATTTGAATGTCACTTGCAATCAATTTAAATCGACTGTCTCACCCCGCAATGTGAATGAATGTCGCATAATGAATGAATGTCACTTGCGTGTAATATTCAGTACCTGGGAGACAGGAAATATCATTATATACAACAAATGTACTGCATAGTATATGGTGCATAAAAAAAAAATTCTACGGCTTTAGGGAAAATTCCCGCAGTACTTCTCGTATCTTCAATACCGTGCATCTCCTAAGGTAAAACACACGTACCCTATACCATTGATCCCATTTAGCTTCTCTGCTGACATAGTATTTTTATCTTAAGAGCCAACGTCCAAGTCACTGGCATGATGCCACAAACTCTCGAAAGTATTTCTATTTTAGAAAGAAGGAACTTTCGAAGACCGAAACTGACAAGACATGTCACGTTTTATTACAAAACGTGATCTATTCCAGTTTTTTTCTCCATGTTTCTTTGCATAAGAAATTGTCTTCTGATCACCGCCTTAATGAAAACGGTTTTTCATCGCTGCTTTAAGTTCGGGCATAGCGTAACTTCGAAAGTGGGACATAACCAATTATTCACCGTGCTTCACCCACAAATAAAAAAGTAATGTGTCTATTCATCATGGATTAATATCAATTGTCATGCATATACATAATAACGTATATCATCACTATATTTATATGTATCATTATAATGACGATGATATATGTACGAATTGTGACTGTTATTCGTGTGTGGTGGGGGGGGCATGGTGAACGATTGAAGATGGCCCACTTTTGAAGTCAAGCGGCGCCACTGATAAATATTCACATGATATATATATATATAGATAGATAGATAGATAGATAGATAGATAGATAGATAGATATCTATATATATATATAGTAATAAACTAAAACGTATCCGTTTGATGTCGAGGCTTAACGTCAAACGGATACTTTTTGTTTGACGTCTTTCTTGATATTACGTATTTTTTTGTGGCGCAGTATAGCCCAGATGCTCTTGCGCCATAAAACATCCAAACAAACAAACATTGCATATTTCATAGGAAGGATAAATTATATATAAACTTTAACTTTGATGACAATAATAGCCTTCATTATGTATAAACGAAGAAATAAGACTTTCTTAGTAAACAATGTTCTAACGTTGTTAAGGGGAAGTGTGGGCTTTGTGATTCTTGAAAAGAATGGCAATGTTGAGTTCAAAATTAGTTACTTTCAGCTTTAAATCCCCACGTAATTTTATAATTGTTTCGTTTAAACGTCCAGGATGAGGACGGCGCCTCTTTTTCTCCAAAAACAAAAAAGCTCTAGCTTGAGCTAAATATACGTGGGTGGCAAACATTATTGTATAAGTTAAAACGTAGTTAGCATGACTGTAAAACCAATTCCAACCATGTACAAGCTTGGAGAAGCATACAAAATGAGGAGTGCTACTTCATCAAGTTTTGGATATTTTTCTGTAACATTTATATTCGTCCAAAAATAACTAGAACTCCTATATTTTTCCTTATCAACCCCCCACCCCCCAGGGAGTCGACATCTTTGACGATCCCTGGCCCAAAAGTTCGGATTCCGCGGAAAACTATAGATCCCAGCATGACCTTTGCCGTCCTTGCTCCGTAAAGCAAACAAATCTAAATAGGTCATATGCAGTGGGCAAAAAAATAAAAATTCATGTATATAAATTATGTACAATAATGGAGCCTTGGGGAACACCCTAGAATCTTATTTTCAGCGCGGAGTGGTAATTAGTTATACGAATAAATGTGGATCCACACTTAGAATTGTCTGAATTCATAGAATTGGTTGGTTCCATATTTTATACCTTCGATGACTTGGAGTGTGTCAAGTCAAGCAGAGGATGGCAAGGAACTAATTCACTTTAGTGAATGACATTTTCTTTCTCGTTCTCCTGACTCATTCCAATTCTCTTCCCATTCACTCATCGTTCATTTCAAGAGACGTTAAACCGGATTCGATTCAAATGGTGCTCTATAGAATGCTTTCCGTTTCTTCTGCTCTCCCCTTGATCTTGCGCCATTAAAAATGCAACCAACTTTTCTGCTTGCCGTAGTCCGGAATCTGGTTGCTTAGGCAGCAGGTTCTGAGTCCTCGGAAAACTAAATCCCGTTACAACATAACCTTAACCGTCGTTGCGCTGTAGAATATAACGCAAACCGAGGATCGCAATACGCACTAATTTATGGCGTAAGGTAAATTGGTGCGCTTTTAAATGCGCACCAATTTATAGCACGCGATGTCAATTTTAGTACGAATTTGGTCTAGTTCTTTCCATCAACTGCTATTGGCGAAGAAAGCGGTGATAGGTGAGCCGAGTCTTGTAAATTCTTCATTGAATCGATTTTTACAAACCCAGTAAAAGTGACCGCTTTTAAATTTTAAAAGCACGAATGTATTCCCAAATGAAAGTTTCATTTTTTAGAACGTTTTCTCTGTCGTAGACGATGTGCCTCCAAGTTATGAAAATGGAATTTAGAAATGTTATTTGTGGTTAAAATTGTTATGGTTATATCACCATGGTCTGTGAACTTATTTGAGATAGTTCGTATGTGTAATGTGTTAGAGCAGTGTTTCACAAATTTTTACACCCCGATCTAAGCATCTTTAATGAATACGTAAGAAATGAGGTATTTTTTTTAAGTTTGTATACTGCAGTATGTACTGTATACGAATACTAAACATACGCGTACAAGAGTACAAGGAATGCTCGAAGTAGTTCGCGATAACTAAAGGAGTACTTACTCAAAGTAGTTCGCGATAACTAAAGGAGTACTTACTCAAAGTAGTTCGCGATAACTAAAGGAGTACTTACTCAAAGTAGTTCGCGATAACTAAAGGAGTACTTACTCAAAGTAGTTCGCAATAACTAAAGGAGTACTTACTCAAAGTAGTTCGCGATAACTAAAGGAGTACTTACTCAAAGTAGTTCGCGATAACTAAAGGAGTACTTACTCAAAGTAGTTCGCGATAACTAAAGGAGTACTTACTCAAAGTAGTTCGCGATAACTAAAGGAGTACTTACTCAAAGTAGTTCGCGATAACTAAAACGATACTTACTCAAAGTAGTCCGCGATAACTAAAGCGATACTTACTCAAAGTAGTCCGCGATAACTAAAGGAAGGTTTAAAATGGTCTGGGAGCAAAAGAAGTTTAAGAAACACTATCGTAGTGGTAAAGCTTTCGGCTATACTGTTGTTAATCGAGTAATTCGGGGGTGGGTTCTGTAGGCCTCGAGAGGTTCGGATTCTTGGGGAAATTATAGGACCCGGCGCATCTTGACCCCTGCTGTTCTTGCGCCATAAAACACAAACCAACAAGGCTATTCATCCAGCTGCAATTCCCATGGTACCGTAGAACGTGTGCCACTTTTCTGCACGCCGTGTCCGGAGTTTCGTTTCCTTGGTTGCAAAGGTTGATTCCTACTAAAACTATACATGCAGACATAGAACCTTTACTGATCTTGCGCCATAAAAGTACAAAAATGAAACATCTGACCATTCAATGTTAAATCTTCGCGGATTTAAGGTTCAAATTGCGCAGATGAGATCCGGTGCTTGTATCTGCAGCCCTTGAACTTCAACTGGCTGGCTTTTTTACTTCTGCAATGCACTCCGTCGTGGCAAGGGCGTACTGGGTCCTTCCAAAGGGCGCATACCTTGGACATTCAGAGGCGCATATCCTGTCTCCCATGAGGGCACAGTCCTTGCATGGTGGGTTAGAGGTTACGTTAAGAGCAATCTGTCCCGTCTCATGCAACTCTGTGTGCTTTCTTAGAAACTGAAAATACAAACAAAACAATGCGGCGTCGGAATCGATGCACAAAATGTAGTTGCCAACATTACAACCTGTGTGTACGTTCTCACCTAGTTTGGCGCAGAATGACCCTTCCTTACTCCTTGCTTACTTACTCCTTACGCCATGAAAACACAACCAACCAACGTTACAGACCTACCTCAGAGCGTAAACTGATATGGGCAGTAACAATCATTCACATTATCCAAATGTTGATACCGAATTCGCTTATATCTTGTGGCGCAAGAGCAACTAGGATCATTCTGCACCAATACCCATGGTTTCCTGAAAAATCCTGACCTCTGTCCATGTTATTAACCCCCGAACTACGAATCGGTAGAGAAACAATCGTCTGCTTCGATTTCGATTCAAATTTGGATTTTCTGAGCGGCAGGCAAACGGGTTACCACTGCGCCATCGGAGGTTGATTGGTTTGTTAACCTTTAGCGTCCTTGCGCCATAAAACTACGTTGCGCCGGAACCTACAGTTTTTCAAGGAATAAACCTCTTAGGACCTAGGGAACTAACCCCCCCGACTCCAAGTGTTCTTTTTTCCATTGGGAGTCAAGTCCAAAAATATGACGCAAAAGGCGAATACGTTACCCCACTGCAGGAACGTCGTCATCGGGTGACCTACTGATGTCAAGTCCTTTGCCTGTTGGGGCCATTAATCCAGGTGTGATTATTACCACTGATATCATAGAACTCGGTTTTCCTGCTACTGTACTCTGAGGTTTGGCTCCTGTGGTGGCAGAGTTTCGTAAATACGGTAGAACCTGTCTAAAATAACTACCTTTGTGACTGGACCATACACGACAGACTTCAGTATGGGCATAACTAGCTCCCTACCAGTTCTCTCTCATTAAAAAGTGGTCATTTTATTCAGGTGGTCAGTTTGCAAAGGTGGTTACTTCCAATGCAACATGCTCTTTCGCTATCCTGTTTTGCATCTTAAATACGAACTTTCTGCTTACACTCTGGGTGGGCCATTGTACGCTTCTTCGAGTAACAGATATAAACTGGAGTATATAAAAAAAAATCGCATCTCGCGTGGCTCCAAATATAAATACTTAGAAATCTAAGAACTCTTTGTATGTGAACAAATGGAGGCCTTCAAATTTTATAAATAGCATCAAAAAAAAAATCAAAAACAATTCTCTCTTTCTCTTAAGACCTTTACGGCGCAAGGACAGTGTCATTCTTCTGCACGCGAATTTTTTTTTTTTTTAATTTTGAAAATATTCGGCATTAAAGTTATTTTAATTTAATTCGTAATTAAAGGGAACAAATAAATTCCAAACTAACATTCATCAGATCAACCTTTGAAAGTGAATACTGCGTACGAAAATTTCTGAGTTTTGCGCGTTTGGGAATCTGATAATAGTAGTGTGTAAAACTATTTAAAAAATTAAACTGTTTCAAATGAAATGTCGTAAGTGGTAATAGGAATGAATCATTCTTTGGTAATTTGAGCGCATTTTATCAAAATGGTTAGTTTACTAGAAAATAGTTCAAATACCCTCTGTTTTTTGGTAGCAATGCATATTGCCAAAAAAAAACTAAACAAATATACCCTTTTGTGATGTGCCAATTAGAGTAAATACGCAATTGGGGCTTTAATAAAACTCAATTTTACCCCCGGGTTTTACGGCTAATTATGGCACTAATGCGTCGAGATTTTAATAAATGAGTATCTGTATCCCCGAGTATTCTGATTGTTAGCTTTTGATAACGATGCCAATAGACTGTTTTCGATAGGAATAGAATGAAATACTTTACATGAATGGAATACTTTACTTTTTTTGATTTGGAATACTTTATGATGAATACTTTACAGTAGTGAATACTTTGAGGGATACTTTACGGTACAATGAATACTTTACAGTATAAATGCAATGAATGCTTTACGGTATAAATGCAATGAATACTTTACTGTACAGTGAATACTTCACAGTATGAATGCAATGAATAGTTTACAGTATGAATGCAATGAATACTTTACTGTACAGTGAATACAGTATGAATGCAATGAATACTTTACTGTACAGTGAATACAGTATGAATGCAATGAATACTTTACAGTACAGTGAATACTTTACAGTACAGTGAATACTTTACAGTATGAATGCAATGAATACTCTACAGTTTAGTGAATATTTCACAGCATGAATGCGCCGAATACTTCACAGTATGAACGCAATGAAAACTTTACGGTACATTGAATACTTTATAGTAGTGCTTCTCAACCTTCATGAAGCTGCGACCCAGTAATTTGTTTTTTACGAAGGCCCGGTCCCTACAAATGTACTCATACCTTTCTATTCTTTTTGAAGTTCATGCAAACTATCATAAGTGCAAATAATTATGACATAATTATAAGGAGTATCCGTACACCCCTATTAATGTACACTTTGCTGATACACCTCCTTGCTGGTCGGTCGTTGTCATTTACAGCATAGAGGGACGTTATTTCATTCAGTCTAAGAACAGAGGATGCAAAAAAACGTTGTTGTAATCAGCTGGCAGGCACTTTTCATCATCAGCATAATGAATCACCGGTCATAATCAGTGGTATACCCTTTCTCGAATGCTAAAAGATTTCGATGTCTGAAAATTCTTCCATGAAATTCATTCAAAAATATTTACGTATTTAATTCTCGAGCAGGCGCGCGGGATGTTTCACATCCCACAACTTACAATATGTTAAAAGAACAGTCCACCCTTGCTTCTGAAACTGGCCAAACTCTTTCCTGTTGCCTTCAAAGTCACAATCTTTGGGGTAGGGTGACAAAGCGAAAATTCCTCTTATTGTTCCCTGTAAAATTGGACGTTTTTAATGAAATAATGCTATATAATCAGATGGGGTGTAAAACACTCGGCTTGGTCACTGGAAGTTGCTGCACAGATGTTATTTAGGAGTTCTGAGTATGAACTTGCCGGGTTGTCTTACGTCGTCGTGACGGCATGATTGACTAATTCTCAGAAGGTAAAGATTTTGACGAGCAGTAAAGGGACGCTTTGCCTGAACATTACAATTTTATTGGACACTGGATTATATACAACATGCGAAAACGGTATTGATTCTTGGAGCGCATTCTAGCGTGCTCATTCCACGATTGATGGAGCAGGAATGTGTGTCTTAAAAATAATGAAGTTAAAAGTTCAACAGAGTATTGTAAACGCCCACACGATATGATTGGTCAGTTCGTTTGTGACGTGGGAGGTTTTAGTCCTTGATTGGGCCGAAAGAACTGGTCGAACATCCATCAGGGCCAGGCACCTAAACACATAAAGATGTCAAGTTTCTGTAGTTCGTGTGAGAAAAGCGGAAACATTCGCCATGGGGTGCCTGCATTTCTCAGGATTTTAATTATCCAGATGCCTCAACTAGTCGTTAAATTTCTTGGGAAATACTAAAGGAGGGCATCTGACCGTGAGAACGAGAATCGCCTCAAACTTTCCAAGGCATTCGCGACTATTATTCTCTTCAGAAAATTCCCGCGATAAAATATTTATGAAGAATAGTTAAAAAAAACTAAAATAACGGATTCAAATAAGAAAATAACAGATGCACTCTCGATCCGGAATAATTAGCGCCAGGGCACAGCGGTTGCGAAACACTAGTTATTGGGTTCGCTCTGCCTTAGTTTAAGCAAAAAATCAGTATTGGTGGCGCTGTGGTGACGCATTTGTCTGTAGCGCCATCAACCCGGGTTCGGCTCCCTATGATATGATACGGAACATCAGCCGGTTTTCAGCCCACTATAGTCCAGGGTTCGATTCCCTCGCCAACAGAGGCTGAAATTCCTCCAAAAACTGTAGGTCACCACTCAGCATGACCTGTGTTATCCTTGGGCTGTAAAGCCACAAGTGAAAAAATATTGGAGAATAAAAATCTCAAGACGCTGAGACAAGTGTCGAAAGGTATGGTGTTCTGTTCACCATATTTGCAGTGCATACGCATATAGTAGTGTCGTGTATACTATAAAATTGTTTAATGAAAAATATTGTTTTCCAGCCTAGCTTGTGTATCCATGAAACGTAAGTATAGGCACACAAAGAAAAAGGTCCAGACACTGTTTATTGGGCGCTAATTCGCAGCAAAAATGCACAAAAGGATAACATTAAAATGTTAAATTTTAGGGGGGAGGGGATATTTTTCCCAAGTCGTAAAGCCCAGGGGAGGAGTTAGCAAGAAATCGCAGGTCGCCCTGCGAGAAACGAGCCTATCTAGAGCCCGCAAGAAGGTAATCATATTACGGAATAGCCAATATAGTGGCTAGAGGAAAGAGTCCATTATTTGATTGGGGAATCGGTTTTGATTGACGTGCAGGTTGTGTTGGAAGATGAAGAGAGAAAAGGAGGAGGAAAAAAAAAGGGTGAGTCTGGTACTAGCATCCGATGTGGAGAGACGTCTCACCTCTAAGTTAAATTCAACGTTTATTTCTCTGCCCTCCGGGCAATTAATCGCCGCTACGAAACCTCCCAAGTTTCTACCCGAAACGCAGTGCACAGTACCTGTTCAATTATAATTTGGAAGCACAGTGTCTTTTCCCGATTCACGCCCGAGTTTGAAGATAGGCCATTACATAAGAACAGAGAATCCGCTTTGACAACGATTGAACTCTTGTACTATTACGAATCCATTAAGAAGCGCCGCAGCAACGTCCAGTGGCCCGTCAATAATTCGAATCCGCATTGACACCAATTGAACTCTTATTACTACGGATCCATTAAGAAGTGGCGCAGCAACGTCCAGCTATCCCGTCAATAATTGGAATCCGCATTGACATCGATTAAACTCTTATTACTATGGATCCATTAAGAAGTGGCGCAGCAACGTCCAGATGTCCCGTCAGTAATTCGAATCCGCGTTGACAGAGATTGAACTCTTATTATTACGAATTCGTTAAGAAGCGGCGTGGGAACGCCCAGATGTCCTGTCAATAATCCGAATTTTCATCCACAACGAGTGAACTTTCTCGGCTCGACAAACGACAAGAAGTGGCACAACATCCATTCCTGCTGTCCGGGCTACAGTGCACCCCACTCCGCATCAGCATTACTGACGACTCTGTGCACCCCACTCCGCATCAGCATTACTGACGACTCTGTGCACCCCACTCCGCATCAGCATTACTGGCGACTCTGTGCACCCCACTCCGCATCAGCATTACTGGCGACTCTGTGCCCCCCACTCCGCATCAGCATTACTGGCGACTCTGTGCACCCCACTCCGCATCAGCATTACTGGCGACTCTGTGCACCCCACTCCGCATCAGCATTACTGGCGACTCTGTACACACCGCTCCTACCAAAGATCATTCCAACTCTAAATTGCAGTAAAACGACGACCGGCGCAACCTAGCTCATGTGTCATTTCTTATTTTTCTCATTGAATAAGGGGTGTACCATTCACTGTGGGTTTTTTTTTACCAGTAAGGCTATTTAATTATAAGGTAATAAATTAACAGTAAGCTATATTATTAGTTTGACTTCTCCAGATGCCTATACTTATGCAAGGTATATTACATATTGTAGCATTGTTTCGAATTTAACTTTACAAAACCAGTATTCTCCTAAGACTGATGAACTTACGCAGAAACTTATATTGCGTATGTAGTTTAGAGCTTAGGCACCATTAAATTGTTTTGTTTACTTAATTAGAGGTGGGTTTTTTTTCGGTTTACTTAACCCTATATCGATTCACGGCTAATTTTAAATTATCACTGGGTTAATCAGCCAATTAACTTTCGCAGATGCTAATAAGTGTAGAAACATATTGTGTAAATCATTTTTAAACAACGTAGTTAACTAGCCACATCAATCGGCAGATTGAGAGGATTTTTACAAACATGTATTGCTGGAAGTAGACGTCAGTCACTCACTCACGTTTCCTTATAATTAATACCTTTATTAAAACCAAACCGACACGCTCGTGTGTCATGGAAAATTTCGTTTGAAAAATGAAATTGAAAAGGAGAAAAGCAGCGTCTATGCAACTGACAACTTCATGTCACACTAATGTAATCCATGAATTCACGCGTGAACACAGGTAGGTCCAGTCGAATCATCACCGGCCTTTCCGCTGTTCATTCGAGCCCGTCGACTCATTCATTTGTTGACATGTTCAGTAATGCGTCGCGACGCTATTCATTTTAGTTGACAGTTGTGAAAACACGTATCGCCAGGTTACTTAGTGCAGTACTGCCAGTCCTGGAGAGTAAGCAGCAGACCGATTGTATTGCATTTTATTTAATATGGAGTGCAGTTCAAGCACTGCAGTATCCGTACCACTCTGCCAGATTGGTCATTGAAGGAACGATTGAATGGTTTCGCCCATTTCTCACAAACGAGCAGACATTCAGTGATACGGTTATTGAACGAATCGGGCCACCGCTATACCCTATTGCTTCCTCCATTTTTATGACGCATCCACCGGGGTGATTTTCTTATTCATCTATTTTTTCTTTAAAACCATGAAACTGGGTGGAATTTCTATTTCAAAATAATATATATATTTCTCCCATATTTTTATGTATTTAATAAATAATATATATTTCTCCCATATTTTTATTTAATAGACAATTTTTATATAGCTACACTTTTAAAATTTTGTAAATTTAGAAGTGCAAAAAATTTGTCTTAAATAAGTGGGACAAAATCACCCCCGACTTGGGGGACCTGTCTTACGTCTCAAGAATCAGTCAACAAACCTTTGCAGAAGGCCCAAATACAATGCCGCCCTTATATTCGTGGCCGGAGACAGACCTGCAGCCAAGATGAAGGGGCAACTAGGGCAAGGCAAAGGACATATGGGGCACAAGGCACCCGAGGATTGTTCTAAATATATATAAATAGCTCGACGGACCAGCAGGGGCCAGGCCCCTGCTGGTCCCAGCTTGGCTACAGGTCTGGCCGGGAAGAATAGTTATGGAGCCCTAGGCAGTTTTTGGCAGATTAGGTAAGAAGATTACTTACCATCTTTCTACATAACGTAGAAACAACTGCAGTGATAAGTCAAATAATGATACACTGCGCGAAATAAATATAAACACAAATTAACGCAGTTTAATTTTGAAAATATTGACAGCTGTTTCAATAGCACGTGGCTATTTTCGTCAGAGTGATCCAACTAATACGTTGAATTCATCGTTTGACTAGCAACGTTAACCAACCTATTAGTTGTATCATTCTGACGAAAATAGACACGTGCTATTGAAACAGTTGTCGATGTTTTCGAAATTAAATTGCGTTAATTTGTGTTTTTATATTTAATAATGGCAGTGATGCCACCTTCATATGGCAGTTGTATACTTTTCCTGACGACGTGCTTCATATGGCAAGGTTGTATACTAATCCTGACGACGTGCTTCATATGGCAAGGTTGTATACTAATCCTGACGTCATACTTCATATGATAAACTTGTGTATTTGTCCTGACCTCACACTTCGCATGGTAAAGTTCCACGCCTGCTCTGGGGCCCTGCGGTGGCGCAGTGTGGTAACGCGTTCTCCTAGTGCGCCGCTAATCCGGGTTCGACTCCCAGCAGTGCAAAAAGAACGCTTACTCAGAGATCTCATAAAGATCGCACTGCTCACTGTAGTCCGGGGTTTGGTTCCCTAGGCCTTAAGAGGTTCGGATTCCTCGGAAAACAGTAGGTCCCGGCGCAGCATGACCACTGTAGTCTTTGAGCCGTAAAACCAAAAAGAAAGCAAAGCAAAGTCACACTTGCTCTGGCGTCGCACTCTGTATAATGAAGTTGTGTACTTGTTCTGCTGTCATACTTCATATAGTAAAGTTGTATACTTACCTTGATGTCGTGCTTCATTTGGAAAAGCTGTATACTTGTTCTGACGTCATACTTCACATTAATCCAGTGGTTGCCATCCCGCCTCCATTACCGGGTCTAGTTCCCGGTAAACCTAGTGTGTAGACGTATCATAGTTCAGAAGCTACCTTAAGCAAGCGTATCTCAACCGTCTTACGCATACGGAACCCTTAAAATAATTTTTGTTTGAGAGAACCCGTACGTAAGAAAAACACACGTACACACTATAGTTTTCCATACCTGGTTTAACAAAAATATTTAAGAAGTTCGTTGACAAATACAAGAGAGAGAAATTGCTATTCATTACTATTTCTTGTAGAACCCCTAGTGATGTTTCACGGAACCCCACTTAGGAAACGTTGCCTTAAGCAGTCCGTCCCGACCGGTTTTGAGACTTAGAATACACGAACGTATTAACCCTGCAATACAATTGCTTCTGTAGCCGAAGTGTAAATTTAATACGAATAATTTATTTTTTACAAGAACTATTCTAAACAATTCTATTCAAAACACTCACTTTCAAAAGTTAAGCACGCAGAGGAAGTATATAAATATGTTAGGTAACAGCCAATCACGGTTTCGTGTCGAGAAATATGCAAAAAAGGCAGTTGTATAAGAAGCCAGCATTGTGAAGGATTACAGGAGTTGCACGTAAGTGCTGATAAAAGGTGTTTAGAACTTTCGTACGATTTGTTTTCAAGACAGACGTGTTTCTATGGCTTCCAGAAGATGAATGGAAGATTCTGAGAGCTGTCGTGCTGTCGGAGGCATTGAAGCAGGACAATCAATCACAGATGTTGCTGTTTTCTTCGGCGTTCATCATTCCGTCGTGTCACGATTATGGAAACAATTCCGAACCAGCCAAGCAGTTGTCTGACGACCTGTGGCCGGTTGCCCAAGGGTTATGACCCCCCACCCGAGGAAGATCGATATATTGCTGTTGTAGCCAAGCAGAATCGAAAAGCGACCTCCACACGTGTGACATCTATGGTTGCGACCATTGGTAGGACAATAACATCCATTACTGTGCGCCGAAGGCTACACATGAATAGACTTTACGCTCGGGTAACACGAGTTTGTGTTCCTCTATGCGTCCAATACAGAAGGGCACGATTAAAGTGGTGTCGCCAACATGTAGATTGGGCTGTGTCTGATTGGTGCAACGTTATGTTCACGGATAAGTCAAGATTCGCCCTGCAACCCGATGACAAGGGTGTGGAGAGAAAAAGGTTCACGCAATCAGCCCCAGAACATCACCGAACATCACGCATTCCGAGGTGGAAGCATCATGGTCTGAGCAGGGTTTCGTTGGGATATCGCACCGACCTCCACATCTACAGATGGGGTTCTGAGACGGCTGTACGGTATCGGGTTGAAGTCCTAGACCCCACTGTGAGATTGTAAACTGCAACAATTAGTTCTGCTTTCATTTTCATGGACGATAATGCGCATCCCCATAGAGCTGCCATCGTTGGCAACTACTCAGAGAGTAAGAGGATTGCGCGTATGGAGTGACCGGTGTTATAGCCCGATCTTAATCCCATTGAAAATCTGTGGGATGCCCTCGGCCGTGCTGTGCGTACACGTTTCCCACCCCCAGCCACTCTCACAGCTTTGGAAACTGCTCTATAGGAGGAATGGCGATTACTTGATTCTGCGGTGGGTGACCACCTCACCATGCTTTTGATGAGGTGACCACCTCATCAAAAGCATGGTCACACGCTGTAAACTTCCTATGCAGATGGTTACTAAAATACCCTATTAATGTCTGTTTTTGTTTGTTTTGACCTTAAACCTAATTTTGTTAATGACTCCAATATGACATCATCTTATAATTTATGAAAATTCAATATTGTTTTCATCTCTGTATCTAATTCTTTTTATTTCATGCATAAACATTTATGTACTTTCCTGCCGCATTTCTTATCAGTCAAAGCAGTACTTGTCCGTTTTTTCACATTTTACCACTCCGCGCTTAACCTTTGGAAAAGAGTTATTTCCAGAATGGTCTGCTGGTTAATTATTTGGAAATGGGTAAGTAAATTTTAATTCCTCAACAAACCTTAACGTCAAAATATTTTTCTATCTACCTACTGCCTCCATAATGGAGATTCCTCGAAATCTACCTCATGCTCTTCCAAACGAATAAGTTCTTAAACGACAAAGTAATAACCTTGGTTTGAACGTCGTCAAGAACAATGCACATGCAAGTTTTTTTATCGCAGCCGCTGCTACTTTGTCAACCTAGTACGTAAATCAGTTAATTTCGTTCTCGACTTCGCAAGAACTTTATGTCCAGTGCTGCAGTAGAACCTGAGCTAATAGGGCAGTTTCTTCCAATCCCAGAAGCTGAGAGGCAGTTAAAAGCCTAAATCTTGGATAAGTGGTGCATAAATTTCTATCCACGTTATCTTGATTCAACCCTAAATAGGATATTATGATATATATAGAGTGTGTGTGTGAATGAATATATGCGTTGTGCTATATATCATCATCATCATATTCAACCATTATCTATCCACTGCTGGATGAAGGTCTCTCCAAATGCTTTCCACACAAGTCTATCCTGAGCAATTCGCTTCCACGTCACCCCAACCTCTTTTCTTATTTCATCCACCCATCTAGTTTGAGGACGTTTTCTAGGTCTTCGGTGGTCTCTTGGAATCCAGTTCAGAATTTCTGTTGTCCATCGTTGATCAGTTCTTCTTGCAATATGCCCAGCCCATCGCCATTTCAGTCCTTTTACTTTAACAATGATGTCCTCTACTCTAGTTTGCTCTCTCACCCAAGTGTTTCTTTTTCGATCTCTCCTAGTTATTCCAAGCATGCACCTCTCCATGCTCCTTTGCGTTGTCTGTAACTTTCGTATTGCTCCAACTGTTAGACTCCATGTCTCTGATCCATAAGAGAGGACTGGCAATACACACTGGTTGAAGACCTTTCTTTTTAGACACAAAGGCAATTTCCCCTTCAGGATAAAACTGTTTCTTCCAAATGCACTCCAGCCAAGTTTAATACGTCTGTTGAGTTCTTTCATAATGTTGCCATCCATTGAAATCAGCTGGCCAAGGTAAATATATGAATCAGCAATTTCTAGCTCAGTGTTGTCAACTTGTATTTTTGTTTCCTCTACAAAATTATTGAACATGATCTTAGTTTTTTGTAGGTTCATCTTGAGTCCAACTTCTTCACTTCTAGTTGAGAGCCATTTGATTGTCCACCTTCATATCTCTTCGCCTTTTCATGAGCTGTTTCGTCTTCTCAGATAATTTGCTATTGTGCTTTTTACAGGTTACACCACCAATTTCCCCAGCAGTTTCAACTATTGTCTTAACAATGTTTTCATTTGCTTCTGAGATGTCAACTTCTTCAATAAGTCCTTCCAGTGCAGAAAAGCGATTTTTTAATTCCAACTTGAATGCCTCGGTATTTTCTTTTAATTTCTTTAAATCCACCCTCTTACTTACTTGTTTCCTAATGAGCTTCTGTCGTTCTAATTTAGTATTTAAGTGCACTTTACATCTCACCATTCGATGATCACTTCCAGTATTAAATCTGTTCAGTACACTGCAATCTTCAATAATTGATTTCTTGTTTGCCAGGATATAGTCAATTTCACTAGTTCCCCCATTTGGGTGTTTCCATGTCCATTTTCTTTGCGGTTTCTTCTTAAAAAATGAATTCATGATGCTAAGGTTTTCAGCTTCTGCAAATTCGATGAGTTGATCGCCACGTTCATTCCTGCTGTCTGTCTGTGTGTGTCTGTGTGTGATGTGTGTGTGTGTGATGTGTGTGTGATGTATGTGTGTGTGATGTATGTGTGTGTGTGATGTATGTGTGTATATATATATAATGTGTATATATATATATATATATAGTGTGTGTTTTACAAGATATGCGTTGTGCTGTAGACAAGATATGCTCTGTGCTATGTAGGCAATTGGACCAAAAGCTCTTATGATCCAAATGTCTTTCAAGAAGTAAACTTCCCAATTTTCTTCCGATTTTCTCTACTAGAATCTACATAAGACGGCGTTTCAGTGACTAAACGCCAATGCATCTACAGTCACTACCTGGAGGATGTTATTCAAACGTTGTCATAATTTTTAGCCGTCCAAACGTAGTCATAATTTTTGGCCGTCCGAAATTAAAAAGATTTGTTCTTTTTAAGTTCGTTCACTTTAGGAGAAATGTCTTTTTATCGTTCAAAATTAAATGAGAATGGCCATCTCCTTTAAAGAGATACATTCTTTTGACTTCATTTTTACAGTTATGACCTGTTATACACGCACGCACAAATACCTAGAAGAGAACAGGCTTCCCGCTTACCTTGAGGATCTAGAATTGTCAGGGAATTTGGAAACATGCCTAAAATTAGGGAAAACTAAATTTTCTGATCAAACCTGGAAAACTCCACTAACTTCCGTATTGAATAGCTAAATCTCTCACGAACATAAAGCCAATATTTTCATCTACAGCCGAAGTTCAGTTGAAAGTGCGAAGAGAAATCGAAGAAATTAGTCAGGGAATTGTCTTTCTGAGTTCTCAATTCTAGAAGAACTTTCGTGTAGTAAAATTTTGGTAAACTGTGTAATTTGAAGTCCCTATTCATTACATAAAAAAAAAACTATTTCTGTATACAGGGTGACTAGGAAAGTCAAAATACGGCCAATAATTTTTGAACGAAGACAGCTCTTGCGACGGAAGTTATGTATCGGTATAATGAAATGACTATGACACTATCTCGGATGAGATGAACAGCTGAGTTCTCGGTGGCTAATTGAGGAAGTTGAAACTTTTATTTCGAAAAAATAATAAAGATAGGTAAATATTTTCAATTAGAAAGTTGTAGATCATCCTTTAATTGTTAAGAAAAGGTACACGACTCATATACACAACATATACACGTACCGCTGAAAAGTTAGGTGTTCCGAAAGTTTTAATGCATCACTTTCAATTGATACTGTCTGGCGTTTTAGAAGTTGAGTTGAAGTACTAATAGGAAATAATCATTTGGTAGCTTATGGTTTCTTTCCTATAAGAACTTCAAATCAACTTCTAAAACGCTAGAAAGCATTAATTGAAAGTGATGCTCTGAAACTTTCGGAAACGCCTCACTTTTTGTCAATACGTGTACATATTGGATGTGAGCTGTATATTTTTTCTTACTAACCAAGGAATGCTCTACAATTTTCTAATTGAAAATATTTCGCTACCTTCATTTTTTTTTTCGAAATAAAATTTTTAATTTTCGTCACCAGACGCGCTGCTGTTCATCTCATCTGATAGTGCATAGTCATTTTACTATACCAATACCTAACTTCCGTTACAGGAGCTGTCTTTGTTTAAAAGTTATTGGCCGCATTCTGACAGTCCTAGGAACCCTCTATATAGAAATAGCTTTTTTTATGTAATGAAATGCCGAATTCGGACTTTCCTAGGTAACCTGTATAGCGTGGTTTTTGTTTTATGGAACCTTCGACATATAGAGCTCCTACTGTATGTATATGCCACATAGAAATAGTTTTTTTTTATGTAATGAAATGCCGAATTCGAACATTCCTAGGTAACCTGTATAGCTTGGCTTTTGTTTTATGGAACTTTCGTCATATGGAGCTCCTACTGTACGTATATGCCACAAAATAATTCTAATGATAAACATGAACGTCAGATGTTTACAGTGGATTATGTCACCGTGTTTTGCATATAATTTATATAATTTCGGAAATTGCATACTATGCAATATTTGTCCCTCCGGATTTCAACTTACGAAAGGTTATTTCATTTCCTTTTTGTTATATATCCTGTTACACATTTTACAAGCTAGCCTTTCTCACCTTTTTACCTTTAAGGAACCTTCGTCTTACGTGTCATCAACAGCCATCATTTTCAGTCCACTGCAGAATGGACATCTGTTATCACGCATGCGCGTAGTACGTATATTGGAAAAAGTACACGGTGAGAGGTCTTAAGTTCACTACGCTGACCAAATGTATTGGCAAGCTCGACCGATAGTTCAAGGGTTCTGAACCGCGGATCACTACAGCCGAAGCCCTGCATTCATGGCGAAGCTCGTTTTGTCACCCTCCCAGGAAGTGACCACTGCCCAGGCTGCTTCAAATTCGGCATTCTGTCGAGAGCCAATATTCTTGACAGAAGACGGCTGTGGGGCATAGATATTGTGTATATGCTTATGTATTCTGTTGCGGAATCCCAAATTCTTTCGGGGAACCCTATAGCTTTTACGAAACCCCCAGTTAACGAACCCTGCTCTAAGCAGATCAAATTGCATGTGACATTTTATCTATTATTTCACACAAATACACCGTGCTTCAAGTAATGTGTTTGGTTTAGGAGATAAGTTACGAAATTACCACAAAGTTGTTTTTAGTTCTTTCCCACCGCTATCAGAACCGCTGTTATCTGAAGGAAATGGCGATAATTTCTGTATCTTATCTGGTTATTGCGCTGTAATGTTCTTCCTCAGGTAAGACGTTTAGTGTTTTGGGGGGGGGGGCTTATCTTCGTAGACGCCATGAAGATAAATTCTAAAGCAGTGAGAGGAGTGCAATGTTTCGTGATATTCCATTAGGCATGCCCGCATTGCACTCGTTTCTATGAAGTCTGAAGTTCATTCTCAATGCCCTCTTTTAGCGTTAATTTTGGAGCTAAAGCCGTCAAAAGTCGCCAAATACCCCATAGCCACGATATGGTTGCAATTGCAAATTGAAGTCATAGCGTTGGGCTCGAATGTAGTTAAGCTATCACTGAAATTAAGTTATGGTTTGGGTGCCACGTTCAGCAAGCTGCCCCGTGGCTAATCATTTTGGATACCCACGTTTAGGTCCCCTAGAATGATAGGCCGGAACATCAAGCGCCATTTTCCTTCATATTTCCGGTTTCATTTACCTTGGCGATAAAGGTTTTCCGCTTTGACGCAACTATCGCTATTTTGGCATAAAAATAATTAACGATCCGCGATTATCCGACTATTGTAAACATTGGCGCAACTTTTAAGATGTCGCCAATAAATACAATTTGCAACTCTAACTTGGTTTTCTATTAATGTAAAATTATAATGCAAATAATCAAAACAAACTTACACTGCAAACATTCTATGCTTATTCCTCAAACGATTAGAATAATTCCCAGCGGAACTCACCCATTTGACCTTATTTTATTAAAAATTACACACTTGTAAATCACTAAACTTTAACAAAGCAGTGAATGGCATATATATATATATATATCATCATCATCATATTCAACCATTATCTATCCACTGCTGGATGAAGGTCTCTCCAAATGCTTTCCACACAAGTCTATCCTGGGCCATTCGTTTCCACGTCACCCCAACCTCTTTTCTTATTTCATCCACCCATCTAGTTTGAGGACGTTTTCTAGGTCTTCGGTGGTCTCTTGGAATCCAGTTCAGAATTTCTGTTGTCCATCGTTGATCAGTTCTTCTTGCAATATGCCCAGCCCATCGCCATTTCAGCCCTTTTACTTTAACAATGATGTCCTCTACTCTAGTTTGCTCTCTCACCCAAGTGTTCCTTTTTCTATCTCTCCTAGTTATTCCAAGCATGAACCTCTCCATGCTCCTTTGTGTTTTCTGTATCTTTAGTATCGCTCAAACAGTTAGACTCCATGTCTCTGATCCATAAGAGAGGACTGGCAATAGACACTGGTTGAAGACCTTTCTTTTTAGACACAAAGGCAATTTCCCCTTCAGGATAAAACTGTTTCTT
>QLNU02003225.1:6022713-6040312 GCA_006491805.2 Dysdera silvatica | reverse complement strand
TGCAATTTCGTTACACTTGCATTAGCGGTTTCGTCTCCATAAACCATATGGCACAAGCAACTTTCTCCTCTCTGGGTTCCGTCACTGTTGTGTTCAGTATTTGTTACATTCTATGAGCGCACGTACACTCTGTGCCACATGGAGACGTTCTAACTACGCAGAAGATAACTTGGCTGTTGCCACGTAATATAAAAAAAGAATAAAGTTTCTAGCTATTGTAGTTTCGATGCAAATAAAATTTGAAATTGTATACTTCTTTTAAGCACACCCAGTATTTTTCATAGATCTTCATACGGACCGCGAAATTCGTAGGTCACGCCATTACTTGTCTGTCTCTGGTTGGGTGATGCTTAGTACTATTCAGCTCTAACTATTGTCCGCGAATCCTTAGGGGGTCCCTGAGGAACTTTCGAGGGGTCCCCTGAAATTATGCATATTAACTACAAAATTACACAAAAATGAGGAATCTTTGGAAAATCCTTTTAGATCCTCAAAACTTTTTAAGAATATAAAGGGGGGGGGGTCCTCTGGAAAAAAAAAATGCGGAAGGCTGATCTAAAACAGTAATGTCGTGCTCAGTGGAGGGAGCGGTTCCAAAATTAACCTTGTTTTCCCGGCTGTACTGAAAAATTCGAGAAACGTTAGCTTTACTCGTATCTTCAACGTTGCATATCTTTAGCGAAGCAAACCATTTCTAATTCATCATTTCCTTTAATTGAGCATTTCCAAATTCAGTGTACGATTAATCTACTATACCCCAAATAATAAAGATCGTCCTATGTACGTCCAGAATGTCCTCAGGACGTTCCAGGGACGATCTTTGGTATCTGAGACGGCTCCTCGAAATGGATAAATTAGAAGAAGCCTGCTCTTGTGTGAACATCCCATTACATATTCTTCCAGGCAGGGGCGAGCGGGGCCCATGCTCCAGGCCCCGCGAAGCGTAATTCTCAAATTTTTAATTTTTGTAATATTAAAAATTTCCCCAAAAATATTTTTGCTTCGGCTCTCGTATTTCTGTCCATCTAATGCTCATACATTATTCCTTTTTTTTTTCTCACTCGTGTACGTATGGGCCCCCCGAAATGTTTTGCCCCTGGCCCCGTATTAGCCAAGAACGGCCCTGCTTCCAGGAATCATCCCCCCCCCCCCATTTCTTCTAGTCACCAGTTTTCAGACAATTGACATGACATAATCTGTCATCCTTCAGCCATATTAATCGATTTCCCAAAACGAAATAATAATTTAATTTTTGTTTTATGAATGAGGGGCCGGAACCTGGAATTACCGATGGGTGTGGTCTTTAAAAGTCCTTGTGGAAACTTCGGGTCCTGATTGGATAACATCGTGCCCCGCCCACGTCAGTCTAACATTGTGATGCATGTTTATGAATGCCCCATCCCCGAGTAAAAAAAAAAAAAAACGCAGTTCATCCTGACTACGCCTTTGGCATTCATGGAATCCTTTCGATCTGCCGCCCTGATAAAATGCAATAATGCCCGCAAAAATCAGAAATATTACGGAATGAATGAAATGATGAAATGCGGATGCCTTTTATTGGCGACAATCGGAGGAATTTAAAATATGGTCACGGTTCGGAATCGCGCCAATCCCCGTCTGATACCTAAATCAAAAAAAATTTCCCACGCTAGTCCATTACCTCATCTCTTCTAAAAATTTTAAGTGAAAATTCAATGACATTTCGCATTTTTAGCAGAATAACGACGCGAGTTGGGAACTTGAAATTTTTAAAACGTTAAAAATTCACGAAAATTCGAACTTTTAACTCGCAATATGCTGTCCTTCCACCATAAAACTAATTTTTTTTTAAGTGGAGAGGGGCGAGGTTTATAATTGTAGTTTTGCTTTGAGTTACATGCAAGATCCATATTTTGATTTGTTTCTTAATCTCCCCCCCCCACCCGGCCTGCCCTTCATTCACAATGTTTAAAATACATCGGACTCTCGATTTTACGAACACTCGTTGACCCAAAAAACAGTTCGTAGAATCCGGCAGTTCATGAGTGGGAATTAACATTGATTCTATGAGGTGCTCCCTGAAACCAATACAAGTTTTCCTAAAAACGTGTGTTTCGTAAATTGGAAGCTTATAAAAATATGTCCACTGTAATTCCGCTGAAAAATTTTTTCCTTACTTCGTTGCCCAGTAGCAGAAATTTTTCTACCAGTCTGCAACACTGATTTTGGCATTTGAAAATAATCTACGGAATAAATTTTTATTTTTAAAGTTTGCATAAAATACACAGGCATTTTGCAAAAATTTCGTAGTTTTTCATAAACGTGGAAATTTGATAAAATATAATAAATATTAAAACTAAAATATTTAATGTTATTTTGCTTTAATTTTATTATTTATTTATATATGTATATGTATGTGTGTACATATATATATCATCATCATATTCAACCATTATCTATCCACTGCTGGATGAAGGTCTCTCCAAATGCTTTCCACACAAGTCTATCCTGAGCAATTCGCTTCCACGTCACCCCAACCTGTTTTCTTATTTCATCCACCCATCTAGTTTGAGGACGTTTTCTAGGTCTTCGGTGGTCTCTTGGAATCCAGTTCAGAATTTCTGTTGTCCATCGTTGATCAGTTCTTCTTGCAATATGCCCAGCCCATCGCCATTTCAGCCCTTTTACTTTAACAATGATGTCCTCTACTCTAGTTTGCTCTCTCACCCAAGTGTTTCTTTTTCGATCTCTCCTAGTTATTCCAAGCATGCACCTCTCCATGCTCCTTTGCGTTGTCTGTAACTTTCGTATTGCTCCAACTGTTAGACTCCATGTCTCTGATCCATAAGAGAGGACTGGCAATACACACTGGTTGAAGACCTTTCTTTTTAGACACAAAGGCAATTTCCCCTTCAGGATAAAACTGTTTCTTCCAAATGCACTCCAGCCAAGTTTAATACGTCTGTTGAGTTCTTTCATAATGTTGCCATCCATTGAAATCAGCTGGCCAAGGTAAATATATGAATCAGCAATTTCTAGCTCAATGTTGTCAACTTGTATTTTTGTTTCCTCTACGAAATTATTGAACATGATCTTAGTTTTTTGTAGGTTCATCTTGAGTCCAACTTCTTTACTTCTAGTTGAGAGCTCCTGTACCATGTCTTGGAGTTCTAATGGGTTCGTTGAAAAAATAACAATGTCATCAGCAAACCGCAAATGATTTAAATATTCACCATTTATTTTTATTCCCTTGTTATTCCAATTTATCTGCTGAAAAATCATCTGTAAAGCTGAAGTAAAAAGTTTTGGAGAAATGGTATCTCCCTGCCTCACACCTTTACCAATTTTGATAGTTTTGGTATCTTTATGTAACCGAAATTTTGCACTTGCATTTTTATACACACGTTTCACCATGTCAATGTACACATCCTCAATGTCTGTTGATCTTAAAGAGTTGATGACTGCTGATGTTTTAATAGAGTCAAAGGCCTTCTCATAGTCAATAAATGCCACACACAATGGAAGTTCATATTCATGTGTTCTTTCAATTAATTCTCTTAATACTTGAATATGGTCCACTGTACTGAATCCACTTCGAAATCCAGCTTGTTCTCTTGGTTGAGCTGCATCTAATTTTTTCTGCAGGCGATGTGTTAGCACTTTTGTGAAGATTTTATAAATAGCAGGTAACAAGCCAATATATATATATAATTTTTTTAAGAAAATAATCACTTCATTTTTTTCAGTAAAATTAAACATTTCAAAATAAGACTGTAAACTCCCATCACAATTGAAAAACAAGAATGTACCTTTTATGACTGCATGGTCTAACTGGTTGTCGCCATTTTTGTAAAATAATCCGCAGACTGCTGAAAAATCTGCGATGTCCGTCTTCCGTCTCGCATTTTCTGCTACCGGGCCTTGTATTCCGTCGTCCATTTTTTTCATATTACATTTCTTATAATAAAACTGGCAACTGAAAAAAAAATGCCTAGAGTCGATATTTAAATTTAGCGGGTTTCAATTAACATTAATTCGCAACTCTCTAATTCGCAACTCTTTAATTCTGAAGTAACGCGTAGGTTCCCGACGTTGACAGTATCCATCATCATCATTGCATTTACGGAAGACCTTTACCTTACCCTTTTTATTGCAGACAGAAAAACCAAAAGCGGGTTCAATATCTATTGAAACCCGCTAAAAATATATATACATGTTAATTTCGGTATAAACTTGTTTATGTGCATATGATTTTAATGCATTTTCCTCATGACAAAGCTTGTTTTCTTGTTGGTAAGAGGTGCTTTCGTATGGATGAGCAATGTTTTATAATGATAAAACATGACGCCCTTGCTTTCGAAATTGAAACACAGAGACGGATGAAAGGCGGAGCTACCGGTGTCGTCGCCCTGGGCGCCAAGCCCAGGGAGGAAGCCAATATGACCTAACGACCCCGAAGTGCCAAAAACATTTTATAAAAATTTATCATGTTAAATTTTTAAGACTTGGAGTGTTTTAAACCTTATTCGATTTTTTAATAAATCTATTATCCTTCTATTGCTATTTCTTACTCAATCCTTGTGTAAATTATTTACTATGTTTAATTTAGTGTGTAAGAAAATGAAAGTTTTTTTTCCAACGAAACCACAATATGACACTCCAAGTAAGAAATTAGGAAAGTAAAAATTACATTAAGGTGGGTAAAATCGCCTGACTGTATAGAGGATATCCCAGAATTTTGAAACACATGGATGGCTTTGATTTTCATATTAAAACAATTTAATTTTGGCTCATCAAAAAAAATTACTTATTTAGTTACATGTTATTTGTTGTAAAGAAATTTTGTTAGCCTGGTTTTCTGCCTTGTAATAATATTCAGTAACCTATTGAGAAGATCCCTTAATAAACGACTGATCACACAAGAGAAATTATTTTGAAAACAATATTTAGCGAGGGGGCCCACGCCAAATTTCAGGTTCGCACCATATAGGCTAGATCCGCCCCTGTTTAAACATGAAGCACTGTCGTATTGTTGATGAAAGGTGAGGGACCTTCGCATTTAAAACGAATGTTTTGAAATTTCAGTTTCTTTATTCCCAAACGCATGATTTAATTGTAAATGAGGCCCTAGCTTCGCGGGCTTTCATCAGAAAGGCAATTAAGAAATAGACTAATTTTCGTCACGAGTAATACGACGTCCTGCTGACATCCGATCAGCGTTCAGGACGGGGGGAAACGGCGCAGAAATGACTGCTTACAGAAACCCGAGGTCAAAGTTCGTTGCTACTCATTAGGGTTGTCAATTTCCTTGCGTAGAAACAATTAGCATTTTTTTTTGGCGCCCGAACGTCGCGACAATTCACGGCGATCAAGATACGTGAATGAAGTGAAAAAGCCCGATGTCCTTTACCTTCTATAGAAACAGAAAACGATCATTCATAACTTGTTTCGCGGAGGCCTTTCTGGACGTTTTCGCCGTATTCGTCCTATGAACAATGGATGTATTTTTGACTTCGTTGTCTTGGAAACGTTCACTTCGGCTTTTATGCTCTTTGTCTGCACGTAAACATTTTGTTGCCGCACATCATTCATGCTGTATTTGATTATGCAATAACTTGGAAAATATATTACTTCATGCTCATTGTAGGCACTGACTTTGTCATGCTTCTGTTCCGCAGGGATATGATATTTACATTAGGTAATAACTTTTCTCATTACTTCACATTACCGTCGAGACTGATATGTTGTCTAAAAATGCCTTCAATTTTTTTGGCATTCTCTCTTTCTGTTTAGACTAGAGGTGGAAAACCTGCGGCCTTTTGGATGAATCCGAATTTTGAAAACCAAATCCTTTTATTTTTATTAATATTATTTTGTTCATCTTATTTTTTATTACATTGAACGAACGTATTTAAAATACGTATAAAAGAAGTATCTTTGTGTATACGATGGAGAGAGAATCTTCCTTTTTATACAGTAGAACCTCTATACAACAATAATATACGGACAGAGAAAAATCATCGATGTACAGGGATATATCGGATATCGTTGTATGGAGGTTTTACTATATATCATTTGTATTCAATATAGATATATATATATATATATATATATATATATATATATATATATATATATATATATATATATATCATTTGTATTGGTTTCTCTCTTAATGCCAGCGTAGATTGGAAAGCGAACATGGAACATTTTACCGAAAGCATTGAACTAATAGGCCCATCTACTAAATATATATACAGTTAATATAAAGACAATTAATAAATGACTATAAAGACAATTAATAAATGAATGTAAAGGCAATTAATAAATGAATGTAAAGGCAATTAATAAATGAATGTAAAGGCAATTAATAAATGAATGTAAAGGCAATTAATAAACACAGTTGGCCATTTCGGTTAAACGGAGTTCGAATAATCGGGGTTCTGTTACATATTTAACCAGTGTTGTAGGAAAATGGGGACTCAAGCCCCCCTCATTGTGTAGCAAAATACATTGTTCAGTTCAACGCTAAATCACACGGTCCGCTAAAAATTTACTGGAGCCCCCATAATTTTTGAATTGCTACTCCCCTGTATCTATACAATAGAATATAATAGTATATCTGATTGAAATTTCTTGAAACTTCAATTATAAACTCCATAAAAACCAAACTCCGACAACAAATTATAACTTAATGTGGCCTTTCAAACATTGACGAAGGTTCCCCACCCTGTTTGGACTAATCCCAAAGTATATAGCATACATAGTTTTATTTCCTAATTTCGTCCCCCCGGCGCAGTATAGCCCAGATGCTCTTGCGCCATAAAAAAGCCAAACAAACGATTTCGCCCCCATTCATTTGTTTTCAACATATTTGATTTTTTTTTAGTGCGTATTGTTCTACTTTAAAAACACACAGCTTTTTTCCACTTAGGTAAAAGTATTCAGGACAGCATGTGTCCGATAATTGTGGGAGTGGTGGAGGAAGTGGCATGTCTGAGGATTTTTTTTTGGGGAGGGGGGGCAGCATGTCCAGCAATTGTGGGGAGGGCCAACTATGCAACGATCGTGGTGGGTGAAGACAGGATTTGCATCTCCTTCATTGATTTTTCAACGCTTACTTAATTCGTACAATATTTAATCAGTCTGTGCATGCAAACAAAAGGACAATGGGCAACTGATACGTCACTTAAAACAATTTTTGCATGAACCATAACCCACCAAACGCACGATGTGCAACAACTTGTCACGTGAAGAAGGGACCCACTGTTTCTCTCGAAAGGCCAATTGCCGTTACAACGGGAGAAGTGAATCAGAGATTAAGACGAACTCCTCACGTCCTTCCCATCGAGCAACCCGGTCTAAACATGTCCATACAGCATTCTTCATCTCGTCCCTTCTTCATTTTTCTTTGCATTTTTTTCCCCCTCCAAAGCATTCTTTGGCATTTCCTTCTTTACAATCTACTTGACCCAATTCCTCCCGTGAATTTACCTGCTTTCAAATTGTACATCGTTGCTGCGGGACTCGTCACCTGGGGCAGAGAACGGCCTTGTCGCTGCAATTTAGATGGGTTTACGCACTCATAATGGAACGTCTTTCCTCTATAGGACACCCCCCGTGTTACTAACCCGTTGCTACAGGGCACAACTTGGATGTAAATAACGTTTAACCAATTTCGGTTAGTAGACCAAATTGTGTTTTTCGTGTTTCTATGCTGAGTGCCTTATCTCTAATTTTTCTCAGTTTGTTTCCAGTCTGATTTGCTCGGCTTTCATTATTATAATTTTATGCTTTTAGAAGAGCCGTTTTTCCTAAGCCATGGTTTCGCGATACCCGTGGTGGTGACGAGCTGGCCGACAGTGCTGTCTTCACGGGTGGGCTAGCGGGCCTTGGGGCCCCTACCTACCGAATCCGGAAGCCCCCAAATTGACAAAGTTCATTATACATTACGTTTATTTATGGCAAAAATTTCGAAGTTCAAAATTTAATGTAATGAAGCCTGAATATGATCAAGCTCTCCTTCCCTTACCACTACGTTTAGAAGACCTTGTTAGCCAGAGTTCTGATTTCTCATCGAATTGTAGGTTCGTCTGTGGGGGGGTGTCTGCATCATCCCCCGAAGGGTTACATTTAATCAAGGGCCGACAAATCCAAGGCGCCTGGTCGCCATGGCGCCTGAAGAATTGTACTTGGCGCTTGACTACACCACTCTCTCTATATATACACATTGCGTGCTGTTGGCTCCTGAATTTGAGTTTTGTCTACCCCTGCGTATAATAAATATTTCTTCGGGTTTGCTTAGAAAAATCTCGGATTGTTTTTATTTTGTATCCATCTCGTAAGGAATTCGAGTTCCACTCCCTGCTAGCTTGTACGGTCTCTGTTTAATTAAATTCTAATTTCCAATAAATTTAATTTACTGCCTTGTCTTAATCTCATGTCCATCTGCCTTTTCATGTCTACATTTTCTTGTTCTACTATCCTTTGGTACATTTTAACACACAATATTCATGGATTATATCCATAGGGAGTACGACATGAGATTTTGCCAGTGTCTGCCAATTAATAATCTCCTATTCTTATCTCTTCATCACTTTTAAGTTAATTCTTCCCGAATTTCCTCAAACACTATTGCAATACATTGGATGGTTGTTAAACGATGAGTGATATAATTCGATGATTGTTTTTTCGATTTGTATTTTGAGACTTTTTACTACACCAGGTCTTTACTCATTTTACTACATATTTTATTAAGCTGGTCATTCCAATTTAACTTATCAATCAGTAAATACATAAAATGGAAAAATATTCATAACCGATTACAAAAAGAAAATCTCATCGATATATATTAAATCAAAGCTCGCTAGTTTTCAATCGATTGAATTGTCGATATCTGCCATAGGCGTATGCAAAAGTTCGTAAGTGGGGTTATAGGCGCACTAGGGGTTTACAGATATGCAACTCACACTCCTATGTTAAATATACAAAATTTCATTGCAATGGGGAGGTTAAAACCCCCATCATTGGCGTAGAGAGAGGGGTGTCCACAAACAGCCTTTCTGGTTACTTTGAGATATCGGATCTTTTTTAGAGAAGGAAAAAAAAAAGAAACGTTCACGTTACCCAACTCCGTGAAATTGTCAAGTGAAATTTACATGCTATCTCACTGTCACATATTGCGTGTTGTGTCATACGTGATTGACTATCGATCACAAGATTCATCGATCCTTTCAAAACGATCTATTTCCAACTCCGTGTCTAGCGACCCTTTTACCTCCTTTATATACATCGCTGTATAATCCCTAAATCTCCCATTATTATAATATCGACTACAGGACGGTGTGTGACTGGTCGGGTAAGGTTCTTTAACATCGAGGTGACAAGATTTACGAGGGACAACCTTCAGATGCATCTATGTTTCGGTATCAAGATTCGTTCGCCTGAGAAACACAGAGGGGGCGGAGCTAAATATAGCAGTTTCTTCCCCACGAAGCCTTGTTTCACTCCGTGTATAAAGTGCTCGAAAACGGCTTGGGACTACTTTTTTTTTTCCTCTTGGGACCGTTTTCGATTATTTTCCCTCGATTTCGCTTATCGATGGTTGCGGTCTATTTATTGTCGCTTACCGCCAATCTTTCGGCTAATGTGGTTTGTTTTATTCTTCCACCTTTCAGCCGTGAAATTGATCGCATTTCGTCTTTTTCCGTTATTGAGGTTTGATTGTTTATTTGTTAGTGTCTCCGAATTGGTTCTCAGTGTCCGTTTCCAGCCATTGGACGTCTACCTTTTGAAAAAAATAAATCTATTACAGTGAAATAGCGTCTCGATTATACGTATTAAAGCGATGTTTCTATAATTTTCTTTGAAACCTTCGTGGTCTATCAGTTTCTTCAACAAGAAATAGAATTCAGAACTGACACGCAACTAAAATGTTCGCTTACCCAAATACGTGGTTTTCATGGATGAAATTGGCTTGGCATGTCGTTTCTGATATGGCATTACCTGATCTAATTCCAACTTGTGCAAATCTTTTAGCTCAATTTGCTTTAGTCTTGTTGTTCTCTTTCAAACCATTCCGATTTATCTATCCATATTGCGCTGCGTTTTGCACTTCAATTCAATCGGCGCCGCTCCAAGAAGGCGTGTAAAGAACCCCGGAGCCAAAATTCAAGGGCACCAAAACACCCAAAAGTTTTTTTATTAATTACAAAAAATATGGCATTCAGTCTTATAATATGCTTCTCAAATGTACTGTTCATATCATCATTAAATAATTGATACCAGATTAATCCAAATTTACTCAGCCTATAATATTAAAAATAAAACCCTACAGGCACTAGCGTATGCAAGGGGGGATGAAGGGGATTATAGCCCCCATTACGATGCAGGTCTATATATGGATATATCTCTATATGTAGATATAGCTCTATATATAGATGTAGCCCAACCCCCCCCCTTATGAACTTTCTAATTACGCTAATGACTACAGGTTAATATACAGTAAACTCTTGATTATCCATAGTAGGGGGCGGGATAACAATAGGCGAAAACTTTTTTACGCAAAAAGTTCGTAGGGGAGGTTACAGAGCTACAACTTCATACATTCATACGTACATATCCTGACACCCAGCGTAGAGCTTTACATCCGTTCAGCTTCTACCAGAAGAAAAAGTTCTTGCCCATTGCAGGGTATATTCTACATGGAATTATGGGTTAAATAATAAGTTAATGATAATATTAAAAACATTTTTTTAGCATCATTGCGTCTAAAAGTGTAAACAAAAGTTTTGAAAAAAGTTTTAATTTTCTTGGGCATCAGGTTATACAAAATTTCGTCGCAAAGGGGGGGTTATAACACCCCTACTTACGCCAGAGGACGTAACTACCACGAATAATCTCAACATCGGAAAATATTAATATAGATAGTGAGCGAACATTCATATTTCGAGCAATTATTCTTTATTGCTACGAATATGACATCTATCTATAGCAGGGTTGTTCAACATGCTGCCCGCGGGCGACAATCCGGCCCGCCAACTTTTTTTCGCGGTCGGATACAGAGCATATTGTGTTAAACTTTATAATGATAAACTGTCTATATCTTAATCTGTTCCCGGTCTTTAGAATTTATAGACAGTCTTTAGAATGTATTTCCTCTCACAGTCTTTAGAATGTATTTCACAGTCTTTAGAATGTATTTCCCCATTAGTCTTTAGAATGTATTTCCCACAGTCTTTAGAATGTATTTCCCTCACAGTCTTTAGAATGTATTTCCCCACAGTCTTTAGAATGCTTCTCCTCAGTCGAGTCATATTAACATGACCGTATACTTAGTTGAATGTCATTAAGCATTTCCTTCCGAGAGCTGTGAATGGTGTACCAAGTCATCGCTTAATCCTGGTTTGTTTGTTTTTTGGTTTTACGGCTCAAAGACTACAGTGGTCATGCTGCGCCGGGACCTACAGTTTTCCGAGGAATCCGAACCTCTTAAGGCCTGGGGAACCAAACCCCGGACTACAGTGAGCAGTGCGATCTTTTATGAGATCTCTGAGTAAGCGTTCTTTTTGCACTGCTGGGAGTCGAACCCGGATTAACGGCGCACTAGGAGAACGCGTTACCACACTGCGCCACCGCAGGGCCCAATCCTGGTTACAAATAATTTTTTCTGTAATTGCAAAGACTAGACAATGAGTAGTATAGGAAGTGAAATACGCAGTGGAACCTGGTAAAGTGATCACCCTAATAAAGCGACCACTTTTTATAAGAGAACTGATTAGGACTTAGTCATGCCTATGCAAAAATGTCATGTATAGTGACTATCTGTCTATGATGACCATCGCAGTCCAGTCCCAAAGGTGGTCGTTGTAGGTAGGTTCTACTGTGTGTACGGCGAAAATTGCGGATTTTTGACGACGAAGATTCCTTTTAGCCCTATTGTGGTATAATACTAAAACGTAATCGTCTGACGCAAGTCTTAGGCCGATTCCTAATTTCCTGATCCCAATTTCAATTCCTAATTCTGATCCCAATTTCTCAATTCCCAATTTCCTGATCCCACTTCTCTCAATTCCTAATTTCCTGATCCCAATTTCTCACCCTAACTTCCTGATCCCACTTCCAATTCTAGAAAGGCTCCGTTTTTCCTCCCTCCGTAATCCTGTGTTTGGACTCCCCGGAAAACTGTAGGTCCCGGCGCAGCATCACCATAGCTGCCCTTGCGCCCTAAGACATACAAACTCCGGGAAGTAAATGTACTTGGATGGCGAAAATTGTTATAAACACACCAACAGTCGTAAATTGAACATGGAAGTGTTTTGAAAAATATTAAGTTATTTTCGGAGAACACGTTCAGCTTTCTGTCGCGTTTTAGATGGGCTGTGGAAACGCTCCTTGACGTCTCGAGACGTAAAGCTTAAATGAACGTTTGATTGAGATGCGAGCACTTTTAGCGGGGCGCCAGTTGGTTGGTTAATATTTTATGACGCAAGGACAGCAATGGTCATGGTAGGCCAAACGAGGAACAGGGGCGCCGGACCAATGGGGGACACAATTTCCATTTAGTGGGGAGGGTCAAGGGCAGAATTTTCTATGGTCTTGGAATAACACCCTTCATCATGAAAGTTTAAATTTTTTTACAGTGAAAAAAATGTGTTTTGGGGATTATGACTCCTGTGTCCGCCCTTGCGCCGGACGTTAGATAGCAATAGAAAATTTTTTGTAAGAAACCTAAGCCTGGAATGTACAAAGGGGCCCCGAAATAAGCTTTCTGGCGGCCTCCGAGAACGCCTACCTTTTCCTTCTTGTCTCAGACATCCCATTATTGATAAATCCAAAAAAAACTAGGTTCCGGAGATCTTCCGGGTTTCTGGAAAACTCAAACTTTTAAAGTTTTCCGGACTTTTAGTAGAGGTTGCGCACGCGTGATCGCCACAGATGCACAGCGACCATATGGACGCCATTTTGGAATACTTATTCTCATTTTGGGAACTGCTGCTTACATTCTGTACATATTAAAAAGCAGTCATTCTGCATGTGTTAGCAGTCATTCTGCATGTGTTAGCAGTCATTCTGCATGTGTTAAAGAGCAGACCAACAAAAAAATGCAGACCCTTTCTTATTCATTCTTGCTTAAATTTAAAGTCATTGCTCAAGAATCCGGTAAATCGGGACGGATCAAATTTCCGAGATCCGGAAAAAAGGGGATTCCCGGATTTTTAGACTTTCCCTGTACTGAAGCCCATAAAAAGAATTGCTGCATGACCATTGCTCAATTTCAACGCTATTTATAACGAAAGGTGGATTTTTTTATTGTTGTTATTGACAAGTGAATTAGGAAATAAATTAACACTTGGTCTGTGTGCACTAATTACTTCTTGAAGACTAATTACGCAATGATGGAAAGTGACTGGCATTGTGTTGTTAAACAATGAAAGTGGTTCTTATTGAACACAACTGAACTGAATCGCTTTGTATTGCACAATAGATAACCGGATCAACTGGTTATAAATTAACACACACTATTACATTGTCCATTGCAACTTTGGAAAAGTATTTAAGCTGCTCTATTTCAAAGCATTTTAAAGGGTTTTTTTTCCCATGAAGGAACATTTATATATTTAATACCATAAAAAATTATTAATTTAAAATAGTCCCTCAGCTATTGTAAATTTGGTTAATTAAAAATTCTTAGTTTTTCTGGCCAAATAACTCTTTTTCAATTTTTTAACACAAAGTGTGAGTTTAGTCAACAAAGGACTCGTAGAGAGGATGCTTGTGAACTTGTAGGCGGAGAAGTCCACAAGTCGATCCAACTATTCAACACAGAACTTACGGGTCCAATTAAATCCATGTTGTAGTAGCAATGATCAGTCTTCAAAAAAATAAATAAAAATAAACATTTTTTTTTACATGAACGTTTTTCGGTTTTCATCGTTGAGCCTTTGTCCTACGATGACGTGATGTGTGCCATCCTTTCTGCCCACCGTTTCCGAGGTTTGGTTTCTTCGATATCCGTTTCGATTTCCTTAGGTAACTGTAGATTATAGCTTTTACCTAATGATAATTTCGACACCCACGATCAGTGGCGTACGCAGTGGGGTGTTTATGGGGGGTTGTAACCACCCCAAATGCATTGAAAGTTTGTATGTTTAACATAGGAATGTGTGCTATAGCTCTATAACACCACCATTGAACCTAATTTCCCTTTTGCCTACGCCTATGCTAAGGATTGAGCTCAAATTAGAACTTTTTAGGTACAGGGGAAAAAGAGACATCGTATCTGACTTGAAGTTGACCTCAGTTGAACCCGGAGTGCCTTACCATTTAGGCCGTCGAGGACAGGGACGATGCTCCCCTTGTTCGTATATATGGTTGAGAATTATTTCAGGGCTAACACAATTACCAAATAACAATCAACCCCAGGGGCGTGCTGGCCCACCGGGACATATCCCGGTACGCCCTCTTACCACGGCCGCCTCCCACCGGCCTGGAAGTAAAATTTTGTAGAAGTTATTGCAACTGTTATTTTGTAAGATATTATTACCCTTTCCGCATCCTTTTGGATTCGATGCCCATCTACATTTGTATGTTAGAATTGGTTTGGTGGGGGTTGGATATCAGGTTAAATCTTCAGTCCCATCTAAAGGCATAGCCAAGGGGAGGTTTTGGGGGTTGTAACCCCCATCGCAATGAAATTTTGTATATTTAACATAGGAATATATGAGTTGTAGCTCTGTAACCCTCCCCTTATGAACTTTCTGCCTACGCCACTGGTCCCATCCTGGCTGACTTGCTCGGTCACCTTCGAAATGTTTAAACACAAGCAACTCTAGTCTGAATGAATGAATAACAAAAATGTCATTTTCTTTAGTTTTTAATTTCTTTCTTTACTTAAAAAATAGTTGCAGAAAGACCAACGGTTAAGAAATAGGGCAACTGCTGACCGTGGCTTTTAAAAAGATTAATATATCACCGTTACAAAATGTGAGAAGATGATTGCGAAACCGGTTTTTTAAGTAAAAATCGGAGCTACTACAAAAGTCTTTGCCTTACTGCATGTTTCAAGCGAAACTGACGTAGCGAACGCCTTTAGTTTCATGTCGACGTCGCAGGTCTGTCATTGGATTCCATGGCCATTGCATGACGACGCTAAAATCATTGTGTATTCTTAGCTTTCGTTTATTGTTTAAATATTTCGCAAGGACACCATGATCTTTGCTATCCTTGCGGCATAAAATTTCTACCAATCAGCTTGTATACAATATCACCCTCTAAATTAATGCCTAGCCCTCGAAAGCTTACACTAACAGGGGAAAGTACCTGACAACTAACGATCTTGCCGATTTGCTTGAAATTGGCAGAATTTAGTCGGGTTAGTGCAGCGGTCTTCAACCTTTCTCAGTCCAAGGGTCAATTTTGCTTATTCTTGTAGGCCCATGGGCCGCACTACTGTATCAGCAATATTAGGACCGATCCGCAAAGGCGGGCTCGGGGCTGTACCCTCCCCCACCACCACCACATCACCTTTATTGTTAACATCCCATGGGTCCTCTATTGTTTTGCGTACCCACCCAAAATATTTTTTGGCTCCGTCTCTCGGACTAAATATATATAATATATATAAAATATTTATTTTTACAATGCCAAAAATACGTATAGAAGCGAAAGACATTTGCAGTACCTTCCAGTTATTATTATGTAAAGCGAAATCAAACCTTTTGGCGAGTTTTTTGGCACTGCTTATTTTTAACAGTCCTGTCAATATTAAGTCTTATTTTTAATATTGCAACCCTAAGAGTGTTTCCAAGGTAGGCGTCAGTTATTCTGGTCCTAACTTTTCATTTTATCAACTTCATTTTTGAAACAGCTTTTTGCATACGCATTGGCGTACGCAGGGGGTGTTGATGGAAGTGGTAATTTCCACTGCAACGAAATTTTGTGTATATACATATGAACGTTTGGAATTGTTGTAGCTCTGCAACCCCCCCAACCCCCATTTTATTGTAAGCTTGTAATTCCCCTTATGAACTTTCTGCGTCAGTCTATGCGTAGATGTAAGTACTTCACAACAGTAACGTTTTCAGAGCATGCAGTCAAATGGTGGGGAAGATGTTCATATCAGCATATTTAGAATAGAATTTGATGAGTCCTAAGATGAATTTTTTTTAAATCACTGTTGCACTGCAAATCAATAAAACTTACGCTAATGACCATATACACTAGAAAACTAAAGTAAAACGCGATTGAGAGGATTGATTGATTACTGATTGTTTATTTTTTTGTGGCGCAAAGCATCTGCTATAATTGCGCCAAATTACGGTAAAACGCGATTGAAAGGAAAACCAAGTGTTACTTTGGTTCTATAGTGTTTTAAGATATTTATTACGAAATATGAAAATGCCAACAGAATAAAATATATATATTTCAATCTCAGAGGGTGTAAGGATGTTATTTTGGTGTAAAACAGTTTGTGCTTTTTCATGAACTGGGGGGGCCGCGGGTTGGTGTTTGAAACATAACCCTGCAAGTCTTCATTCACAAAGTTATTCACGTTCAACGTTTTTCTATCGTCAACGGCTAAAACACCATCCGACCAGCTTTATAGTCAAACATGCGCACGTGTGTACTTTCTATACTCGCGGCAGAGCTAATAATAATAGCGGGCATAATATACTGTGTTAGAATGCAGCGGGCGAGAATTGTTTTGTTTCCAGGGCATTGAAATTGAGCAATGCCCCTTAGTCACTCTACATGACAGACTTCTGTATAAGCATGATTAGGTCTCTTATAAAAAGTTGTCACTTTCCCCAGGTTTCACTGTACATCTAATGCTTTGCTCATTTTGTGTCAGCAATGTCTTACGTTCTGTCGTTGTAATTGACTACGTCTTCGTTTCTTCATTCAAGTGTCATTTTTTTACATTGTTTTGTATAATATGACCTGTACTGTCCTTACGCCGTAAAATGATTGGCAAAGAAGCCAATCTTCATCTCTTCGCTTTGCTTGGGACAGAATAACCATTGCTGTTCTTGAGCCATAAAAATACAACCAACCACTCTTCATCTCACTGGCTCGTGGCGGACTGTATTCGGCAAAATGCAGCAACTATGTAACTCTTCACTTTATCGGTTTCTTGAACTTTTGTCACTGAATTCACGGAATTAGACAACTTTTATAATTACTATTTTCGTAAGATATATATATATGACAACGTAAAGCGGGTAAAAAGTTATTTTTATTACATTAACCAGGCTTTCGTCTGCTCCATTGGACAGCCATCATCAGATGCAGAATGAAAATGACATCGAATACAAACATTTAAAATACAGTACACAATCGTGATGCTTGCAGGTAAAGTGTGTCGCTGTAAAAAACTTAAAGACCATTATATTTGATGGTAAAGTATTTACCACCATATATAATGGTCCTTAAATTCTTTACAGCGACACATCGATCTTTATACCTGCACGCATCACGATTGTTTACTGTATTTTAAATATTTGTATTCGATGTCATTTTCATTCTGCATCTGATGATGGCTGTCCAATGGAACAGCCGAAAGCCTGGCTAATGTAATAAAAATAACTTTTTACCCGCTTTACGTTGTCATATATATCTT
>QLNU02003225.1:6003801-6022613 GCA_006491805.2 Dysdera silvatica | reverse complement strand
GGTGCAAAAGACGAATTGATCAACAATTTTAATTTTATAAATGGTCATTTTTAAAACTAAAATAAAACTATAGAGAAAGTAATTTATTTTTTAATATAATGTAATTATTATAATGTAGTGTAATTAATGCGCAATTAATAATGTAATATGCACGAAAAGCTACAATAATGTATAATTTAAAGTAATGAAAACCAACTATCACAGTGATGAATATACAGCAAAACTTCCATAATGTGGAGACTCCTGAATAGCGGAGATTTTCCAATTCCCAGTCCTAATGCTTGCTATACTCTAAAAATCCCAAGTAGCGGTCAGATCCTCGAATCTCTGGCTGTCCGCTATTCACAAGTTTTACTGTGGCTAGCAGAGATACAAGAATGCAAAATTTATGTTAAGAAATTTATTTATTAACGTTAAATATATTAGTCTGCTTATATATTTAGTATTATTAAATATATTAATAAAATACATCAAAAGGTTTACGAATTCCGAGCTCTTTCTGTAACTTTTAGATCCCCCTCTGTAACAAGCGCCTAAGTACGAGCCTGGGATGATATATACCTGTACTGTTACCTATTTCAAATGTGTCTCCATGAAATATGTTGTCCTCACCCGTCTGTACTCATACACGAAAATCGTACAGTAAACAGAAGCAAAGTAGCCACTATATTTAAAAACACGTCAGTTGCTTATGTTTATTTGATGTTTCACATACTGGAATGCAGTCTTAATAGCACTGAACTCCTTCCTGAATGTCGGGAATAAGGAAGGTCGGTAAGGATAACGAATGTATCCACGTATTGGTAAACAACGTGCGATTGTATCCTCTTCTCTCACTGGAGTTAGATGCGTAGCCCATCCAAAGGATGGTACGTGTATCGGGTCCAAAGAATGGTACGCGTATCAGCAAGATGATAAATAAGCCCATTTCTATTCATGACGTTGCGAAATGATCAGAATCTTCCTAACCGTGATAAAGCAACGTCTGCATTTAGAAATGAGCGCATGTAAAATACCAGCTCTGTTTTTTTGGGTCGCGTTTACGTTGATTTAAGATATATTTAAACGACGTAGCAAGGGAAGGTTAATTACTTTGCATATGAATTACCAATTTGCATATCTAACTTTAAAGTCAGTCGGTCTGAATAAGTTGCGAAATAACTCTACTGTCCCGTTCGTATATGCGACCCGAATTTTTATCTTGGATTTTTGATATTTATTTTTTGCACCTTTAAAAGCAAGTCTACTTGTAGCTATATCTTTCACTGTCAACATTTAGGAAGTCATCGAGTTAGAAAAAAAAAATACAACAGTCTTTGATTTTACCATGTTTGGCGCAGTATAGCCCAGATGCTCTTGCGCCATAAAAAATCCAAACAAACAAAAAAAAGCATTTAAACTATAAACGTAACTGGGGAAGATGGCTATAGGCGTCACCTCCCTGGAAAAAAAAAAAAAATTCTGACTCAATAAAAAAAATCTAAGAAACTGGGGGCAAATAAAGTTCTAGGGGGTCTACAACCCCACTTCCAAAGGCTGGTTATTGTATGCTAATGAGTAGGTCAATTTGAGGTCATCATGCACAATATATTAAAAAACTAAGAAAAACCTAAAAACCAACGAAATTTATATGTATGAAGAAAGAGAGAGCAGAAATTACATATAAATATACAGTAAAACTTCCTTTAACAGTCACCTCCAAACAACGGTAACCTTCGAAGGCCGGCCACTTATCAATGGAACCGAAGACGTTCCATAGAATTAACATAGTCCTAATCTCCAAACAACGAATTCAGAACAACGACCACCCAGTGGGCACTACGAAAAAAAATTATTCAAATTTTCAAATATGTTTGCAGCCCATATTGACTACAAAATTCGGATTCCTCTGGAAAACTAGATCGTCCTGGCGTAGTATAGCCTTAGATACCCTTGTGTCGGACTGAGAAGGCAGCGCCAGGTATGGCGGCCATCTTTCTCGTCTGTAACTGCTCAACAACGGCCCTTGCGCCGAAAAACACAGCAAACGACTATCGTCATGTCCTCGAACTTTTTAATTAACAAACCAATTTCTCTTTTAAACAAAAGAACTTAAAATCCTGTAAACATTTTTTTTTTTGACTTGCTAAGAAGCTGCTTACCAAATTTATGCGTGGAAGTCGACGCTTATAACATATTATAAGAAAGAATATAAATGTTTGTAACAATTCACTAAATTTATAAACGGAAGTCTACATTATAAGTATGTCGTACTAAAACCCCTAGAATTCTAGGCCGGCACATCAGCTGTCATTTTCCTGTACATTTCCAGTTTCAAATGCCTTGGCGATAAAGATTTACCGCTTTGGAAACAATGATCGCTACTTTGGCATAAAAATAATCAACAATTCGCAATTACCCGACGATTGTGAATATTGACGCAACTTTTAAGATGTCCCCACTAAATACAATTTGCAACCGTAACTTAGTTTCCGATTAATGCAAAACTATAATGCAAATAATCAAAACAAACTTTACGCTGCAAACATTCTATGTTTATTCCTCGAATGATTAACGCAAATCTTAGTGGAACACTCACCCATTTCACCTTATTTTATTAAAAATAACATCCTTGTAAATCACTCAACTTTAACACAGCAGTGAATGGGATCACGTGATACAATGGCAGGAAAATGGCGGCTATGCGCCAGCTTTGTGTGTGTGTGTGTGTGTGTGGAGAGAGAGTCTACGTCGTACATTTCAGGCGGCCAAGTCCGTCCGAAACACATGACGAAAGCACTTTTTTTTAACTTCACGCGTATAACGCGAACTTCAAATTATAAATCGAATATGCGTAGTGCTACGCTAAATTATCTTGCATTCTATTAATTTTATTAATTTATCTATGGGCGTGTATTCTTCGCATGTTTGCGAATGCTTGCTTGTTTAGGTGTTTTATGGCGCAAGAGCATCTGGGCTATACTGCGAATGCGATAATTTCAAGTGCTACTGAAAAACGAAAGTGTTTATTAATTTTATTTACTAATATACTTTAGTAGTTATGTCCAAGTAGTCCATTGGTGACGTGTGTGTGTGAACGTATCGCGGATTGGAAGTCACGTTAACACATCGGTCGTGTCCCTAGTCTTTGGTAAAATATGCAAAGACAACTTCACAAATTTGATTTCAAAGATTCAGAAAAAATCAAATAAAAGATGCATTCATTTTCCCGCGTTTTCTGCTGGTCAACTTGAAATTTAAAATTAACACCATAAAATGCAAACCCCGTATTTAGGTATTACTAAAATTGGCTCTTTAGTTACTAGAATAATGTCGGTCGCCTACATTGGTGCCCGTACGCCAACTAACATCCTCCTGTATCTGGGAGTTTAAGCTGTCAAATACAGAACAAGTTGGATAATCAAAATAAGTAGACATTATGAAGAAAAAACTTGAGTTAGAACTAAAATGTAACTGGCAATAATAAATTAGATCGTTTGGCGCCCTCTCTGCCTTCATGAATAACGAAATACTTTCTATAGTATCGATGCATGTATATTATTTTTAATTGGTATCGTTTATGTTACGTTCGAAATGTTGTATACGGTCTGCCGTGTTGCGCCAAAGCTAAATGCCAAATGGCGTTGAGATTGGATTTGGCGCGATTCGTCACCGGCTACTTCATTTTTACCGTCATCATTGTTGATAAGGATGACGAGAGTAGTGACGATGTATTTGTATTATATAGTAACGAATATACCTTCTGCAATAAGTAATAAGACTACCTACATTTTGACTATAAACTACTTTGATTGTAAAAATGTAAAAAATTTTATTGTACGCCATATATATAAAACATATGAATTGCCATACCATAATTTGCCTTAAACTCCGTAATTATTTTTTAAGCGATTTTTTATGTAAAAATGTATAAAACCTTTTTAAAATAAAAGTATAGCTTATGTGTGTGAATCAACCCTTGTAAACATGGTGGCTTTATTTTTTCCCCTTGCCTAGTCTTGCGGTCCTGCTTTTCGATTTACCTTTACCTGGAGACCGGGCTTTCCTTCGTTTTGGGCTCTTCTTTCGCTTGGTTCTAGCTTTCTTCCGCCTTTGGACGCTGGCTTTCCTTTTCCTGGAGGCACTAGACCTTTTGCTTCTTTTCCTTGCTCGTGCTCGTCTACCAATCTCCTTGTAGATACGAACATACTTCTTGGACTTTTTGTTCTCTTCTTCCTCATCAGAAGTTTCATCCACTTGAGATTTGGACGTCTTGTGTTTCGCCGGCTGGGAAAGATTCGTGGTTATTGAGTCTGAAACATCAAATGGTTCAAGTTTGATTCTTTTTGGAGGACTGGGGGCATTGTTTGGTGAAAATGGAACCATGTTTCTTTGGTTTCTTCTTGGGCTCTTGATTTTTTTCTTACGCAATGAACTCGTTTTTCCTTTGGCTGTATTCTGCTTCATCTGTGGACTCTTCTTGGATTTCGTCTTTGGCAATGAAGGTAGACGGGGTTCTGTAGCTGCATGTTTCTTTACCTTTGGCATACTTGCTAATGGGAAAAGTTTGAGATCCTTCTGCTGTGTGGTTTTGTCGAAAACTTGACTCTTTGCAGAATGATTTTCTGTCAGATTTTTGGACTTCTCTGGTGCATTTTTCTTCTTAAAACTACTTCCCTCGTTATCGCTTCCCGATGTTGATTTTGAACGCGAAGAAATTTGCTTTTTGGGCGACTTGGTTTTTCCTTTCTGGCTTCTTTTCGATTTGGAGTTCGCGTCAGGCCTATGTGATTTCTTTTTCGATTTTGTATTTCCTTTGCCCTTTGCGTCAGATGGCATTTGCTTCGTGGTAGAATTGGCGGGATTTTGATCGCCTATGTGGCCATTTGAATTTGTTCCAATCTTGCTTTCCGTGCCATCTTCTTGTCTACGAGGCAGTGCTTCTGGGCACTTGCTTCTGAATGCTGTGTGGGGTGTGGTTTCGCTGACTCGATCGTTTAAGCTTTGAGCGACAGAGTCCGGAGTTGGAGACGCTACATTTAAGACGACTTCGGAAACAGTTTCGCAGTTAATTTGATTATCCTTCATTTCCGGTGAAGTGCGTGTTGAAGTAGCACCTTGTTTGGCTTCTGTAGCCGACTCCTTGGAACAGGTGCTTTTCATGTCCCTACTGTCAGCTTTTGATACGGAATTCGTAAAATTCTGGAGCATTACATCCATAAAGCTATTATTGTTTCATTTACTTCAGCGGTTGTAACTGTTCGAAATTGTCTTGTGTTTGATACAACTTCGATGATTTTATGAAAGAACGCGCCCACCATCTCATGTGAAATGATACGATCTTATAATTTAAAAGTCAATAACTAATAAGTTCTTAAAACTTATAAATTTCTAAAACTTTTTTATACAATTATATAAAAAAAAGTTTCATAACGAATTAAATTATTACTTTAAAAAAAAAAATCTCACCGGGAATACAACACTGATTTTGTGACCACCCTTCTCAAAAACGTCTGCGTAACCATCATCATTATCTGTATTCGTTTCTCAGCTTTCCTGGACACAGTAAAACCTTCACTAACGGCCACTTCCGAATAATGGTAACTTCCGAAGACCGGCCATGTATGAATAGAGCCGAATCCGGTTCCGTTAGATTAACATTAGAGCTAATCTCTGAACAGCGAATTCCGAACTTACGCGTCGCGAAAAAATTCTTAACATCCATTCAACTGTACTTCCCAAATTTATTTGCAATGCAGAGCGTAAGCAGTGAATGATGTGCCTGCCCTCAATCCTTTGGTTCTCAAGTAAATTTTGCATCTCTCTATTTATCGCCCACCAACTTCGAGGGGGCGGGACACAGGCCCAAATATTTTTGGGGCAGCAAAGGGACCTGGGCCCCTTAGATTTAGTGTCCCTGCATCGCATTGTGTTAATGTAATTTTTTATATAATAATAGCACTTATGTGCTTTTTTTTAATGCCATTTATAAGGCGCAAGGGAAACGGCGAGAAAAGTTAATACTTTCTGCCTAACACGAGAACTCCTCCCGTCGCTGCCACCTGAGCCTGTCTTTTGCTATGGAAACGAGCCCTGGTGCATTTTCAATAAAGGACGTACCAATGTTAACGTATTTCTTCAAGCATCCCCCTACTGAAAATAAATTATCTCGTTATCACGGCAACGGACAAGCTTGACTAGGCGATTGCAGTTCTTGTGGTAGACAGTATATTTAGTCGATTTCTAAATTTTCAATAGCGTAAAATGGCAGGAAGTTTTCCAACATGACGTAGCTATATCGCAATGCGATTCTTTTTACCTCGATTACGGTTCTTTGTACCTCGATTACTGCGGTATGAAGATCAGGGGCGTAGAGTGGGTTGCCAGAGCCTGGGGCAAGTTAAGCATTGCGCCCGCTAATACCTGTCAGTACTTCCACAAGTTCAATATTGCAATTTTGCGACGGGTCTCTTACGCTGGTTGCCTCCCCACCACTATCTACGCCACTGATAAAGATACCTAAATATACAGTCATAGGCGTAGTTATATGGACCCATGGGGCTCAAGCCCCCTCCCTACCACAATAATGTTGAAAACTGTACATTGCTATATGCAATATTTAGCGCAATTCATTTTTTTTTTTATCATCCAAAATATTTCTTCGTAGTTGTTTAATTAACGCAGATTGATGTCGTTTCTTCACTGGCATATGCAGAAATTTTATAAGGGGGAGGGATTGTAGGCAGTTCCGGTGATGTTTTTATAGGTCCTAGGCGCAAAGGATAAAATAGGTTCCAGAGTATCGTTGCCCTCGAGATATTCAGCCAATAAATCGTGTTTTCTTTGAACTTCACTATCTGCAATATTCAGATTTATCAACAATGAAAATTGCTTGGACATTTGTATACAGGGTTCCTAGGAAAGTTCCAATGCGGCCAATTACTTTAGAACCAAGACAGATCTTGCAACGAAAGTCAGTGCCTAGACATTTTACTATACCAATACCTATCAGATGTAATGAACAGCAGCTCCCCTGGTGACGAATTGAGGAAGTTAAAAATTTTATTTCGAAAAATAATGAAGATGGTGGAAATATTTTCAATCAGAAAGTTATACAGCATTCTTTAGTTGGTAAGAAAAGGTGTACGGCTCACATGCACTATGTACACGTACTGCCACAAAGTAAGGTGTTCCAGAAGTTTCATGCATCGCTTTCAGTTAGTGCTTTCTAGCGATTTAGTGGTTGAGTTGAAATTCTTACAGGAAAGAAACCATGGTTTCTCTCCTACCTAAAATTTCAATTCAATTTCTAAGACGCGAGAAAGCATTAACTGAAAGTGATGTTTTGAAACTTTCGGTCGGAACACCACACTTTTTGGCAGTACGTGTACATATTGCATGTGAGCCGTATATATTTGCTTACTAACTGAAGGGTGCTGTACGACTTCCTAATTGGAAATATTTCCTTATCTTTATTTTTTTTTTCTTCCTCAATTCGCCACCAGGCACGCTGCTATTCACACCTGATGTGCGTAGTTATTCTATTTCTGTACCAACACCTAACTTTCGTTGCAAGATGTGTCTTGATTCAAAGGTTATTGGCTGTAATTGGACGTTCATAGAAACCCTGTATAAGCAAGATTAAATTGAAAAACACCAGGGCCACAAAATCGCAGGCCCTAGGCCCACGGGCGCCATTAGCAGGGGGACCCGCCCCCCCCCCCAATATTTTCATGCGATGCCTAGACCCGTGTCTACTTAGCTTATACGTAACTCCAACACTGGTTATAAGGCTGCGGCTCCGTAATATACGAACATTAAAGTTATATAACGAGGGACTTGGACGCCGCCACTGAGGGTTGGGGGCTTGCTGGCTGTCAGAAGGCCGCCAATTATACTTTTACAATATATATACTAATACATATATGCACACATCAACGTAGTTCTCAAATTATTGGGGGGGGGGGGCAAAGCACATTTTATGCACATTTATACATTAGTCATAGACGTAGTTGTATAGGCCCAGGGGCCCGAGCCACCCTCATAACCTGAAATAAATTGCGATTTTACATATACTGTAATGTATAAACGTACATAAAATGTGCTTGGGCCCTCAAGTTTGAGAACTCTACGTTGATGACTACAGCACATGTAAAGTCGCAATTTATTTCAGATTATTTGAGGAGGGGAGGCTCAGGCCCATGTAGAGAGCGTGTAAGTGATTTTAAATATAGTAAATTTAGAATTGGAGAAAAGAACAATAAAGAAACATATAAAGAAGAAATAAATGTGTAATTATCTGCGCGCATTCAGCCGCTGCTATATAATAGATAGGTTATAATATATTATATACATATAACTTTGAGAAATCCGTATGTTACTGGGATCTACAGAAATATCTCGTTTGTTCTTGGGTGGAAATTTAAAAATTGGAGCTCTGAAAGGGCACTTTAAGAGACCCCTGGGGGAAGGATTCGAGCCCCTTCACTCCCCCCCACCTCCCCGGCTGAGCACCTACTTGTGACCAACGAAAACACCCGATGTATCCGATTTAAAATTGCAAATTTCCAAGATAGTCTATTTAGGTATCATATGTACAAGCAACATTTATGCAATAATATTTAATTATTAATTCGCTTAAAATTTGAGGAACAACGTACGTTTATTCTATTGTACTTGAATTTCAATACGGTGAGCTATAAATCTGATTGATTGATTGTTTGGCTTTTTTATGGCGCAAGAGCATCTGGGCTATACTGCGCCAAATCTGAAAGCTTGGGTATAAAAAAGACTTAATTTCTTTTGAACCGTTAGTTTAAGACAGTAGGATTTGTTTTATTTCTTGCTTTCTATCTTTATAATGCGCAGAAAAAATTTATATGATGGGAATAAAACGAAAAGGTGTTAAAAAAAATAGGAAAAAGTATAAATAGAAAGTCAACTGTAGTATTTGACTATATTTTTATTAAAAAAAAAAAATCGTTAATAGTTCAGCGTCCTGAGGAGAAAAAGTAAAAAAAAAAAAGAGCGAAATAGATGTTCATTAAATAAAAGTTCGGCCATATTTATATTTCGTTAAAGAGTTTACATTTTTTAAAGTCATTAATAAATATTGGAATAATTTCATTTATTCTCCCTAGATGGTAGCACTATACCATTCACGTTATTGAAATAATTAACGCGAAAATTAAACTAAAATATATAGTGAGCAAAAAAAAACCACGCGGGGTCGTTCCCCACCCCCCATTAATAAAATATTATTTTATTAAGAATTTGATATACAGTGTTTGCTTTTATTTCTGTATATAAAACCATACGCAGGAAGTTCATAAGTGGGGTCAGGAAGCGTTCAAGTGTTACATAAGCACAATATTTTGGCCGTTTCATTACCCCACACCCTGGTAAGCAAAAATTAACATTGGCTAACATAGGAAAATAAGCACAACGGCAACCCCCTCCCCCAAAGGTGCTTACGTAATACTTGAACACACCTTTATAGAGCCACAACTCGTATATTCCTATGTTAAACATACAAGATTCCATTGCGATAGGGGGTGCTACAACCATAAACCCCCCACTACGCCTATGTATATAGCAGTAGCAGATTTAAGAAGTTGCCACATCTTCCTCCCTTACAAAGCAAATGCTTTTTCTTTGGAGGGAGGAAACAAAACATGCATATGTATATTACACTGTTATATAATGTTATATATGTATATGTTATTATAACTTTTATAGGTGAAGGCGAGTTTTCACATATCATTCACGCGAATATTATAATTAATAATTTCATGTAATTTATTTTTTATCTTCCCCCCCCTCTAACAAGTGTAACCCCCCCCCCCAGTATTTTTAGAACAAGGGTAAAATATTTATTGTTATATTAATATTTTATATACTGTAATATATATATTTTTTTTACCCCGATTTTGGGTTTTTTGCTCCTCTACCCAGTTTGCACTATAATTTAACCCTCAAGTTACGCCTATGCGTGTGACTACTGAATCATGATATACAGTGAAACCTGTCTAAGGCGGAAACTCACGGGACCGGAAAAAATTCCGTAGTATGCAGGTTTCCGCCTTATGGAGGTTACATGCAAAACAAATACATACATAGTTAAATTCAGTGGTAAGAGATGACTGGATATGCTAATTGTTTTTATTTGTCTCATCTTGCGAACTTTAAGACTAAATATTTTTATCAAAAGGAAAATATAATCACTACATTTTATTTTTATTAAATTTTTCAATGTTTTGTGGTTTTAGTAGTTACGATCAATATGGTGCAAAATTTCATTCTAACTATACTTGCTTATTCCATAACAAAAATCTATTACGTAAGGTTAAATTGTAACGATAAAGTACCTCCCTTGTAAAGATAATGATTCCCTTGTATAAAGATACTCTCCCTTGCGGTGGGTTTATCCATGAATTGATAAAGTATAAATAAATTTTAAATTATTCACAGATAAATAATTAAAAAACAATTATTCATCTGTGTCTGGACTAAATGTCCAAGAAGAAATGCTTGAATTTTGTTTTCCTCCAAATAAAAAAAAATAATGAACTTTTTTGTGTAAATATGTACGAATTATTTCATTGTGTTGAATATTTTATTTCTTTTCTGGTAAATACAGTTTGTAAGAAAAATTAAAATCTTGAAGGTAAATTTCACACCCTCCCAAACAAGGTTTGACCCCCCCCCCCGAAGCAGATATTCTGGCAGACAACCTGATACATTGAATTGTAATTTTCGTACGATATTTTAACGATTTGTTACCGATTTTGTTATTTTCGGCATTTTTGTAAAAACGTTTATGTCGGTTTCCATATTTTTTAGCATTGGTTAGGGATTTTCAGCTATTTTTATATATAGCCATTTTATCGATCATAAAAAAGATGGAGAAACTTTTTTGAGGTCAAGTAATATACAAAAAGAGTGAAGAAATGGGTTTCTCTTATTTTTAATATACACTCTGTGTCTAGAGGTTGGTTTCCTAGGCCTTAAGAGATAAGAATTCCTCGGAAAAACGTTTTTCTACTGCCCTGCGGTGTAGTGATACCACATTACTATATTGTGATACCACATTACTATATTGTGTCAGTAATCCAGGCTTGAGTCCTTATAATATTATGGAATGTATGCTGTTCTTCTGGCCCCAGGGCCCTACAGTGGTCTAGCATGCAGGTTTGACCCCTCAACCATGTCAAAAGCCAAACCTCTCACCATAGTCCATGAGTTTGGTTCTATAGGTCTAAAGAGGTTCGGATTTCTCAGGAAAACTGTAAGTCCTGTAGCTACATGACCTTTGCTGTCCTTGCATTGTAAACTCAAACAATAGAATGGATACCATTCTTCTAACCAAGATTATGATATCACTTTTAACTCGCATATTAAAATGGTGGTTCGAAGGAACTGAAGTGTGGATGTATGAACGTGATTATCTTAATTCTCTCATGAACTTCCGCTTTGATGTATGAGTTCAAAATGACAGTATAAGCTTGGTGTTAAGGCTACCTGAAGGTCACTGGATCGAGGCCACCTTGAGACTTGGATTTTTTTTGGGTTTTTTTTAGTCTTAGGTGCCAAAGTGCTGTCTTGAAACAAGAGACATGGATGTCTGAAACCAAATACCTTAACGTTATGCTCTACCAAACATTGAGGAAATTTCATTATATTTTCAGGTTCGATATTGGTCAGGATGGCTTCATTGATTTTCATGAACTGAAACGGATGATGGAATTGATTGGAGCACCTCAGACACATCTGGCCTTGAAGGAAATGATCAAGGAGGTGGATGAGGATGAAGACAATAAGATCTGTTTCAGAGAGGTGAGAATACTAATGACACGTGATGTACAGTAGAACCTGTCTAAAGTGACCACTTTTGGGACTGGACTGCAATGATCAGTATCTGCTACAGGCTTTGGTATAGACGTAACTAAGTCACTACCAGTTCTCTCTTATAGAAAGTGGTCACTTAACTCAGGTGGTCACATTATCAAGTTCCACTGTAACTACAAAAACATTTTTTGAATTGCTATGCTACTGAAATGTACACAGTAAACTATTAATAGACTTCCACAGCTGCTATAGCATATTCTGCCCCCCCCCCCATTTCCAAATCGATAGGTTGTGGCAGAATAGCATTCTTTTGGTAGTAAATATATCGCCTTGGTGAACAATTAGGTTCCAATACCTTGATGATTTGGTACAGTGCCTAAAAGCAAAGGAGTTGTTAAAAAATCTATATTATCAAAAAACATCGAGTGCTGAGATCTGAAAACAAATTGCCCTATTGTCCATTTTTTGCTGGATTTAGAATGCAAACCCAGTGTGTGTGTGAGAAAAAAAAAAAGTCGCTGTTCAAATTGGATCTTGTTCTATGAATGTTTGAACTAGACAACAATCCCTCTAGATATTTTAGAAAATAAAAGTATGTTAAAAGTATTCAACAACAATTAACATTCTAAATGTTGTAAAAACAGATTTTCAAGTACTGACTGCGTGGAAATATTATGAGTTTAATTACTCAAACAAACTTGACATTTTGGTTCGTCTTTTGCAAACCACCTTTTGAAGTAATCTCAGTTGCTGATGGAAGTCGACTGATGCCAAACACAATTCTTGAAGTTACAATATTTTGGTGATCGCCATGAGAAACTGTTCAACCAATACTAGCATAGAAGACGATAACATAAAAATCAGAAACCAGTAAAAAATTATATAAATAAAAGAGATAGTAAATAAAAACAGAAGCTATAAATTCGTTAAAATAGGTGACTAGGAATACTTTTTGAATCGTCTTTATTAAAATTATTAGGATGCTTAGAACTTTCTTAGAACAATTTTAATAAAGACAATGTGAAAAAATTCTGTATTCTTTCTTGGTTACTTATTTTAACGAATTTATAGCTTCTATTTTTATTTACTATTTTTTGGTTTTTGTATTATCACCAGGGTCTCCTATACTAGTGTCGGACAAACAACTGGTTCTCATGACGTTCGCCAAGGTATTAGAATTACATTTGGCATCAGTAAACTTCAATCAACAGAACGACTGAGACCACTTCAGGAGGTAGTTCATAAAATACAAACCAAAACGCAAGTTTTTTTGGGCAATTAAACCCTTAATTTTCCAGTCTGTACTCGAAAGTCTGTTTTTACAATTTTAAAATGCACTGCGAAAGTCTTTGTGAAACCAGTCTGAAAAAAATTCAAAGTATCAGATTAGTGGTATAAATATAAAACAAATTCTGTCAGCAATCTGTTTAAAACAATAAATTTGGAGGCCTTCTGGATGGATTGGAAACATCGCTTATAGCATTATAAAACCCAATTACTTATGAAAATACGGTTGCAGTTTTATATCCATTTTGTGTGAAAATATTATATTTTTATATGTATTTTGATTTATAATTTCCGATTAGCGAGTTACTAACTAAACTCTTCAAGAAATATATCAATATGGTGGTAGGGTGATGTTTATCTAAGGTGTCGATAATATGAGTTTGAAGCCACATGGTAATGAACACTTGCCGATTCTGCACACCCCACCCGTAGTTATGACCACCACTTTTGGGACTGCTGGGCAGTTTCCTGTTCGAAGGTCATGTTTAGTTGTTGATCCCATGGCTATGTGCCTAGTCAGATCATGATTTAAAGGTCATATATATCCATCGATTTTAATATACAATCTAGGTATGTAAAATTATAAATGAATAGATAGAGAGCAACTATGACTCAGAACAACGTTGCGGTGATTTTAGAAATTCTTTAATAGAACATAAACATGTTTTCAACCATTCAAAACGATGGTCATCCTCTCTTTACAGATGTACGTACTACTAGATTTTACGTTTTGAATGGTCGAAAAATGCTTATGTTCTATTAAAGAATTTTTAAAACCACTTCAATGTTGGTCTGAATCATAGTTGCAATTGGTGGTGTAGCTTTTTGGATTAAACAGAGAGCATTCAAAGCAACCTTTCGTTAATTCTGGTCTGATCTACATATTCTATAGATACTGGCTTTTTTTTAAGCAATTGAAATGTATAATCATACAAATTATATACATTTTCACCTAAAATATTTCATGTACTTCTGCTCTGTCTTTTTCTATAATTTGTTTCACATAATTTTAATCAAATTATGTGCATGTGAACCCTGCTTTATACAATTAACGTTTATAAATACTTTTGTGTTCATTTCATGATGACCATAAGGACACAATGTGGTGTAGTTTGATAAACACTGTTTTACGTAGTTCAACATGAACTGAACACTATGCAACTGATTTACAAAACATTACAAAGTAGAAATTCCTACTTACAAGGGAACCACTTTTGTGGAAGCTCGCACTTTGAGACAAGACATATCACAAATGATAGTCCCTAAATTTCTTATTAAGAATATGGAATCAGTTTTTTTGTGAATAGCATATAAAATTTTTTTTCATTAATACTCGATGTCCAAAAATCGCATTTTTAAGTGAAGTTTATTTTTTATTTGCACTGTATATAAAGATAACTTTCGAAATCAATTCGAATAAAGGGAGTGATTGCATTTAACGGATAAAGTTACAAATTTATGCGAAATATTATTCAGAGTATTTTAAAAAATTATACAAAAACTAAGCTTTTTAATACCAATATTTGGCGCGTTTGGCTATGGTTTGGAAGAATTGGCGATATCGGTATGAAGCATTTATTATTCTATAATTAAGCTCATATTTCAAACTTAATTTACACTATTTTTAGGAAATATAATGGCATAATAAAAAGGAAAAAATTCTAAATTTTATGGCCGTAACATCAAAATATTTTACGTAATTTTTTAATAAAGAAAAATGTTTTAATGAAGCTGGCATTTCAAAATTTTTATATGTAAATTTTTTTTAAAAAGCAGACAAGCATTTTATAATATTGAATGTCTCCTATTTTTTACAGAGTCACCCTGGCTCACGTAAAAATTTGACTACGAATGTTTAAATGTTGTAAATTAATCGAAGACTTTCAATATGAGAAAATTATAAAAATGTCTCAAAATATCGGATTCCGGAACTATTTTTATAAATTGTGATGATGATACTTTTCATAAAAACGTTCAAAACGTAATTGTTCTTCACAATGGCTGCACTTTAAAAAGGATGTAAATCATATTAATTATGCAAAAATATATTTCGTAAATATTTTTGAACTGAATAGTTTCACTAGGAGTGTGACTATAGTTACACAAAGAATATGGCAACATAAGGCAATATTGTTCAGCACGTAATTGGTTATACACCAAAAACTGAATTTTTATAATTTCATTTTGATGTGTTACATCAATTTTGATTTCATCCAGAGCAATTGTTTGCAATTTTTTTGACGAAATGTTTATACTTCATGCCGATATCGCCAATTCTTCTAAATCATAGCCAAATATCCATATTAAAAAAAAACTTTGTTCAGGGTATTTTAAAAAATTATATAAAAACTATCTTTCGTGTAATTTTATCCGTTAAATACAATTACCCTCTTTATTCGAATTGAGTTCAAAAATTATCTTCATATACAGTGCGAATAAAAAATATCAAACTTCACCTAAAAAGTGTGATTTTTGGACTTTGAATATTAATAAAAAGATTTATATGCTATTCACAAAAAACTGATTTCATATTCTTAATAAGGAACTTAGGGACTATCGTTTGTGATAAGTCTTGTTTCAAAGTGCGAGCTTCCACAAAAGTGGTTCCCTTGTTAGTGCTGGAAAATATGCAAAAGTTGGTAAGTAGGTGTTCAACGAATCACCAATCTTGGTAAATTTTTAGTTTATGATATTGCTGAGGTACAGATAGGTTGCATTTAGCAAACTGAAAGCTAACGATTCATTTTCATAAACTTTTCTATTTGTAATAATTTTAATAACTCTAATCTCTTTTTACAAAACTTCATTAATAAGCATTTGGTTTGCCATTAAAATTCATTCAAATTTAATCGATACTTTAAAATATATATTTTGTGTGGTTCTCTTTCTCGAGAATGTAATGTAATATCTGAAGGTCACAATTAGTCATCCCTCCACCTCAGATTATAGTAAACTGGCTTGATATCGGTCAAATAATTTGAAAACCATTTAATTATAGTTAATATAATTATATTTCATGCTCACTACTAGTTAAGGAAAACTTACTTCAAAACTAAAGCATTCACTAGTTTACTAACAAAAGCTCGTACATCTTTAGTACAACAGTTTGCAAATGGACACTCATAATGTGTAACTAGTAACGTTTTTAACAGTTAGTGTATCATTTGTTCCTCCATTTGGTGTGAGACCCAATCCGGTTCCGTTTGGATGATTTTTTCAATGATTCGGTTCACCTGAAACGAAAGACTTTCAATCTGCTTGTCCCATGTCGGTAGATGTTCCTTCGTTTCAAAATGCACAATCGAATCAATCTGATCAATGTATCCATTCATTCTGGATTCGGTAATCATCTGTGATGCGATTTTCTCTGCCTTCTCTGGCAATATTTCTAACAGTGCTCCCAGTTCCTCAAACGTTATGTTGTTATACAACTTACTTGCAGACAACAGGTTATGTTCGATCACAGCGCGATCCAAAATGGTAGACCCATCTTGGGTAACGGCCTTTTGGTGTGGCTGAAGAAGGGCGGAAAAGTCCTCCAATTCACTGCGCCTTATGATGCGGTCTAGATACATTTTTTCGAGAATACCATAGGCAGGCAGTTGTTGACAACGTTCATCTTTGAATAACGTAGCTAGCATCCTAGACCTCTGCTGACCTGCCGAAGCAAGAATCGTACAGATCAGAGCATTCTTCAAGGCCTGCATCCGTTCCTCATCGTGAATTATGCTACGATAAGAAAGTTCATTGTACCGTTGAGCTGCTTCAATGAACTTCCGACGATAGTCAAGAACTCGAGCATAACACACCTTATAATATATTTGCAATTGCTCGTTCTTAGTTTCGGCTTGTAGCAAGGATGCCCTGTTTATGAAGGCTTCTGCTTGCACAGGATCGTCGTCTTCTAGGTAAAGACGAGCGATTTTCAGGTAGGTTTCCAGCTTGTAATCCACAGAGTACTGTTTTTGGCCCGTTTCTAACGGAATTCCGACTAATACGTTCGCAGCTTCGCGCCAAGCATGCTCCTTTTCATATATATCCGCCAAATGTTGGCGAATACTCGCCACCTGTTCTTCAAACGACACGACGCGGGGTTGAACCTTCTCGAGGGTGAAGTGCGATACCGTCTTAGACAAAGCGTCATCTAGCTTCGAAAGATGATTTCCAACATCGCTAAGCAACTGGCGAGATATAACGAGACTTACGTTTTCGTTCACAATGGATTCTATGAACGCTTTGAGACCTTCTGTCCGTGCTTCGCCACTGTAGCCAAGTATGATGTCTAAGACCGTTCGATAGCGGTCAGCCTGGTCCTTTGGATTGCCGCCAAGATTCGCCAAATTCGAAAGTTGTGTCTTGATGTTTCCAGACATGTTTAAAACTTCCGATAGAGCACAGTAATTTTCCCACTAATATCAATCGTCCTTTTAAAGAAATTGCTAATAATTACGACAAACGATATAAACAACAAAACGCAGTCACAGTTACCAGCGGCCAGTGTAGAATAACGACGGAAATCGTCTGTTATTTATCCGACTGCGCGAGACGAAGTGCAGCGCCCCTAGCGAGCGTTTGTGTCTGTGTGTCCTCCCTCATACTGATTAAAGCTTCTGGCCACAAAATCGACATTTTTGTACTTAAAGTATCAAAGTTTTAACAGACCACGAAACATTTAAAATAATTTGTTTGATTAAAAAAGTTTTGTATTTGCAAAATATTGTGGATCCATATCGTATTTGATCTTGGCGTTAATCTCACCATGACCATCGTTATCGGTACTAGACTTATAACAGGTTTTATGATCGTCGTACTACAGTTTATAAATTTTGCAAGTACAGCAACGGTCATGCTCTACTGAATATCAGATGGGAGAAATGAGCTTTTATATGTGATTAAAGCGTTCACTGTTTTTCACTTTCTTCCACGATTTGAATATTTTAAAGGAATTATTTCCAAAACCAATGAATACAATCTGTAAAAAATAATTCGCTGCTCACATTTACTTCTATTCCTTTAATAACGATATGTTTTAGGACTGTAGGTTGAATATCCAGATTTCATAACTTAGCTATTACAGTAGGTTAGTGTCTGAACGTAGGGAAACCAACCCGCTCTCCTACTTCCGTGTTTTGGATATAGAATTGTGACTCACTGACCTGCACAGAAATATAGTGCGGCCAACTTTTCCATGCTATTAGTATTTATTTTTTAATTGCGCAATTAACAACAGTATGACACGCTGTTTTATGAGTCATCCATGAAATACACACTTTTGCAAAAAAAAAAATGAAGCACTCGTAAAAAATAATCCGATCTCGAAATTTCGCATGCAAATTCTTTTAGACCAAGTATGCAAATATATAAATTTTCAAAGCCAATGAGTGTTAACTTCGATCATAGCAAACACTTCTACTGCGCAACTGGCATCGTATAAAAGAGGTAAAAATTGCGGACGGTTTATTTTTTCTTGTCGGCATTGCAGATCCTTAAAGACGCAACCATTAATACCGTTACGACGTTGTCGAAGATCTGATAGCCAATTGGACGACTTATGAACGTGGTCGCATAGTCGGGATGCTTGAAGCTGGCTGGTCCTACTGAGCAATAGGCTGCCACCTGCACAGCACGGACAATGCTATAATGAACCATTTTTATTTAAATTGAAGCTGAAATTTTAAATATTGTCTTGGATTCAATGT